>CAKNYM010047660.1:45390-62395 GCA_932195095.1 Andricus curvator
TCCCCAAAAACTCTTCGGAACATCAAAAGTCTAGTTCTACCGTCGAATAGCTGCCCAAAAACTCTTCGGAACATCAGAAGTCTATTTCTACCGTCGAATCGCTGCCCAAAAACTCTTCGGAACATCAAAAGTCTAGTTTTACCGTCGAATCGCTGCCCAAAAACTCTTCGGAACATCAAAAGTCTATTTCTACCGTCGAATCGCTGCCCAAAAACTCTTCGGAACATCAAAAGTTTATTTTCTACCATCGAATCGCTGGGCAAAACTGTCCAGAACGTTTTAAAGTTGGATCTATTCAAAGTGAACAAATTATAACTTAAATAAAAGTGAACTGTACTAAAAATTATCAAAACAGTACAATTAATTAAAAGTGAACTGTACTAAAAATTATCAAAACAATACATTCAATTACAAGTGAACTATTAATCTAAATAAATAAATTCAGTGACCCCTTTAACTGAAGAAAACCCTCCCCAACAGTTCGGGAACCAGCTATTGTATCGATATACAATAGCCCAACAAGAGAAATCAGCCCAAATCTCGAAACCATATCCCTCACCAGGATTCCAGAAGTTCTCCAAAGGATACAACAACAAAGGAGCACTGATCATCTCCACAACCAACAAATAAAGAGTTCCAAACGTTCTGAGCAACATCAGCTAAAACTCTTCGGTAAGTTTACATCCAACATTGCTATCCTTTATTTCTTTTTCTTCTATCAATTAAAATCTCGTCACTAAAGTCTTTTCCTTTTTTTAAAGGGTGGTCACCAAGACGAGGTTTCGCTGCAATTTCTCCAACTTCCATGTTGTATCGATCAAGTTAAAGTCATTAAATAAAACAATTTTAGAATATTAACAAATCACACACTTGTAAAATCTATTCTAATAAATTATAATTTTAAATCTCGAATTTGATTATCTCAACCTTTCGTCATTGTTTTTCCTCAATCCATGTTTTCTATTTTGTAAAAAATTTAGAATCAAAAAAAGAGGAAGTAGAGTAAGTTTCAGATTTAATTATTTTATAATGAGGTAAGTAGGTCTTATCTGAGACGTAACAGTTCTGTGGTTCGATTCCCAGCGGAGCGAAAGGAGAAGATCTTTTTTCAGAAAAAAATTATTTAATGTAATTTTTTGTTAAAATCTGTATTTTTTTGTAAACAAATGTACAAAATTTAACTAAAAAATACAGTTAAATACAAATCGCTAATTTTTTCTTGTATTTTCTAGTATAAAAGTGAAAAAATTAGCAATGAAGTATAAGTTTCTACAATTCAAAATTTTTATGACTTTTCATTAATATTTTTTTTACTTTGTTGTGAAAATGTACAGGGTATTACAGAAAACTACAAGATTTTACATTTTTTCAATTTGGATGTTTGACGTCATAAATTTTTTATTTTATGCAAATTATTGTAAAAAATCATTAAAAAAAATATAAATTTTCACAAGCAATAATTTTAGAATCCGCATCAACTTTTCGACTTATACTTCACTGTCGATTTTTGTGAGATATGTAATATACAGGGCGTCCAAAAAGTCCCGGGACAGCTAAATATTTCCTCAGGTAAGATATTTTTCAGGGCGGTCAAGGTCGTTCTTGAAGGAACTTTCCACAAGGAATTCAATGGTGACCTTTATTTTGATCTTGACCATGACCTTCAAAGTCATTTCAAGGTCAATTCAATTTTTTTAAATGGGAACCTCTATTTTTGACCCCGGGAACTGAGAGAGCGGAAAATTTTACGTCCAGGTATGACCTTGACAAATCGAAAATTTGACCTGGGAAGGTCATGGCAAGGTCAAACAACGTACAGCAGGATGACTCGACCAGCATGCATTTATGAAGAAAATGTTCAACGCAAGAGTTGTAGCATTTTATACTCCCGATCGATTGATGACTTTGACCTTGTCTATGACCAGAACCTTCACCAGGACATTTTCTTCAAAAATGCATGCCAGTCGAGTCATCTTACTGCACGTTGTTTGACCTTGCCCTGACCTTTCCAGGTCAAATTTTCGATTTGTCAAGGTCATATCTGGACGTAAAATTTTCCGCTCTCTCAGTTCCCGGGGTCAAAAATAGAGGTTACCATTTAAAAAAATCAATTTGACCTTGAAATGACCGTGAAGGTCATGGTCAAGATCAAAATAAAGGTCACCATTGAATTCCTTGTTGAAAGTTCCTTCAAGAATATTTTTAAATATTTTTAAAAGAATAAATAAAAAAATAAATATTTTTAATAAAAACCTTGGCCGCCCTGAAAAATATCTTACCTGAGGAAATATTTAGCCGTCCCGGGACTTTTTGGACACCCGGTATAAATTTCTACTAAAAACTAGAATAAAAAAAATATTACACTTTAATCAAGAACTTTTGCTATCATAATAAACTACATTGAACTGTACACGGTGGTCGGGAAGCAAAAAAAAGTCTGCTTGAAACACCTAAGAAAAGTGAATGTGGCATGCTCTTTCGGGTACCTAGGATTGCTCAAAAATCGTTGAGACAAAATCTGAACAGATCCTTTTCGCGAGAAAATCACTTTTTTGTTCAGTCAAAAGTACCAATAATCGGTTTTTTGAGAATATCTCCTTAGGGATGTATTTTATCACAAAAGTTGTTCTTCTATGATTTGTAGAGAATTAAATTGCCTTTCGAACGAACCCTATAACTTTAAAAAATATTAATTGGTTGCCGAGATAGAGCGCATATCATTAGGCCATAAATACCGATAATCGATTTTCGAGAATATCTCCTAAAGGATGTATCTTATCACTAAAGTACTTCACACATGATTTGTGGAAAATTTGATCACCTTCAAAATGAGCCCTATAACTTTCAAAAATATTCATTGATTACCGAGATAGAGCGCATAATAGTGAAGTCAATTAGTGAAAAAAATCAGTTTTTCCGAGATACCTCCTCAGGAATGTATTTTATCCATAATATGATTATCGGTGTTGGTAGATGACTCAATTACCACCAAAATGAGCCCTTGAACATTCGGAAATGTTCAATAGCCTCCGAGATAGAGCGTCTCAACGTGGGCCCTTTTTGATCATTTTTCACGAAAATCGTTGAAAATCAGTTTTTCAACAATTTCTCATGTTTTAAGGTGCTAAAAAAAGTCAAATCAAGATCTGAAAAAATTCTATTCGCATGTAAATCATAGACTGGCCGCATATATTTCTTTGTCAATTTTATTTCAACTCTTGATCAATAATATTTTCTCAAACGACAAATGAACTACAAGATGATGACTTCAAATAATGCCATAAATGAAAAAAGGATGCATTCCAAGTTTTGAATAGGAAGCGAAGAAAATTCAACGACTGCATCTTTCAATCTCTTTCCATAAGAAGAATCTGCAAATGTGTTGATCTTGCATCTGTTCCAACATTTGAGGAACTCTCGATGAGCGGACTCTCCAGACTGTTCAGACCACAATCCGAAAACATCTAAATTACTGAGTAATTCAAGCGATTGCTTTACATGCTTGAGCAGGATGTGTTTTTTCAATGTTTCTGTTACGTTTACTGATAGGAGATGTTTCGACAGCTGATCAATGATATATAAGGTACAACAGCGAGTGGACCAAGATCACCATATATTCTTTCATCATTAAGGGTATCTGCATTTTTCAATAATTTCCGACACGCATTTACTTCAAAGATCTCACCCTGGTAGTTTTTGGAAATTATTTTCAACTTCTTAGACCATCTGAGTGCTGCCTCTCGACCCAAAACAGGTGCCAAACCGTTCCAGAAAAGATGATTCACGAATCCTTGCATTATATGGAATTCCGGAATGACACATTTATCGAGGACCAGTACACTGTCGTCTTCCTTGAAAAGAGGTTCATTTCTTACGCTGTGACACTGCTTAGAAAACTGTGGATTACCACCAGAAGAAACAAATGTCTCATAATCTTTCTTCAAATCTCCATAATTTTTCAATTCGAAAACTTCTTCTTCAACTTCTGGCCGAAATTCCTCGTTTTTTGTCTTCAAATATTGTAAGCTGACGAAACAATAAGGACATGGAAACGAGGATGTAGCTGTTTGCTGCCCATTAATCATGAGTAGAACTTTTAAATCAGATGAAAACTTAAATGAAATGTTGTTTATTTTAGTCAGGTCGAAAAGCATTTTTATATTCTCATGAGTTTCCATGATATCTGGTACTACGCAAAGCATGATCAATTTTTTAACGCTGGTGATTGAGCTTTTCACTTCCATATTTCCCAGATGGATTTTCTCTTTCTTCGCACGTATATTATCAAAAGTCGATTCTTCTGAACGATCTGTTGATTCTGTTGACGAAGGAAATATGGATAAACTAATTTTGAAGAAACCCTGTCCACAATCTGCCGTTATTTTGATAATATAATCACCAACAAAATTTCTCTTCTCCAAACCTGCGTCAACGAGCTCTTCAGCATCAGCCCAAACGACAGGTCTCTCTTCTTTCATATAATTCTTGACCTCAAACTGTATAATATCAAATTTGTACACTCCTTCTAATGTTTGCGATTTTTCTTTCATATGATTTTATTAATGACTTGGTACAGATTTTCTGCCAGCAGAATGTCTGATGAATGAAGCTAATTTTCTCATGTGATTAGCAGAAAGATCGGTATTAACTCGAAAGTTCTCCAACTTTTCTAAAGGAAAAGAAGTCTTTTTTTTTTAATTCCTTAAACGCCAACGTATTTTTTCGTCCTCTAGTACTCAACACAAGTTCATTTTTTGATTTTTCAATTTCTAATTTATTTTTGATGATTTTCGAAGCTATAAACTCTTTCTGTCCTTCCAACAATCTATCCAATAAACTGGTCACATTTTAACGTGCTAGATGCTCACGCTTTTTACAAACATGACTCTTGCCTCGTCCAAATTGTTTGAACATTTCGTACATAATTCAATAACATTACTACACTGTGCATGAGTTTTTATTTTTTGGTATTTTCATCTTTGTATGGCCCTTTTCTCTACCAGTCAAACATATCAAACAATCGCAGTCAAGATAATTAGAATCAACGTTTCATTCATTGGACCTTGTGATTCTTGTTAACAAAATATGTTCGTATTTAGGAATGTCTGGAAGAGGCCTTTTTTTATTATTCTCATCGTGTTCAGCGAGAGTGAATCGACACGTAGTACAAATGCTGAGTGGGAATCTGTCATCTGTCAAGTTATATTTTTTATTGATCAAATCCTTGATCAATTTTTCGAGGCCCTTTGTTATTTTAAAGGAATCCAATTTATTCTTGCCAATTACAATTTTTCTTCCACAAGGACCACATACCTTCCTTCTGTTCTCCGCGTGATTGCTCTTATGATCTGTTTTCGTCGTCATGATGTGATTTTTTGGAATAATAATGAAAATTATACTCACAAAATATAAATAACTTGGTTCCACATCTTCACCGAATGGAATGAAATACCTTACAGAAAGTGAACAAATTTTCTGTATATGTAGTTCTTAGAATTTATTCCAGACTTTTATATGAATTTCATCCTTGAAACACAAAAAAAGCTTGACTAAAAAAATCTTGCGTCTTGTGAGAGATCATTGAAGTAAATGCGTGTCGAAAATTATTCAAAAATGCAGATACCCTTAATGATGAAAGAATATATGGTGATCTTGGTCCACTCGCTGTTGTACCTTATATATCATTGATCAGCTGTCGAAACATCTCCTATCAGTAAACGTAACAGAAACATTGAAAATACACATCCTGCTGAAGCATGTAAAGCAATCTCTTGAATTACTCAGTAATTTAGATGTTTTGGGATTGTGGTCTGAACAGTCTGGAGAGTCCGCTCATCGAGAGTTCCTCAAATGTTGGAACAGACGCAAGATCAACACAATTGCAGATTCTTCTTATGAAAAGAGATTGAAAGATGCAGTCGTTGAATTTTCTTCGCTTCCTATTCAAAACTTGGAATGCATCCTTTTTTCATTTATGGCATTATTTGAAGTCATCATCTTGTAGTTCATTCGTCGTTTGAGAAAATATTATTGATCAAGAGTTGAAATAAAATTGACAAAGAAATATATGGGGCCAGTCTATGATTTACATGCGAATAGAATTTTTTCAGATCTTGATTTGACTTTTTTTAGCACCTTAAAACATTAGAAATTGTTGAAAAACTGATTTTCAACGATTTTCGTGAAAAATGATCAAAAAGGGTCCACGTTGAGACGCTCTATCTCGGTGGCTATTGAACATTTTTGAATGTTCAAGGGCTCATTTTGGTGGTAATTGAGCCATCTACCAACACCGATAATCATATTATGGATAAAATACAGTCCTGAGGAGGTATCTCGGAAAAACTGACTTTTTTCACTAATTGACTTCACTAATATGCGCTCTATCTCGGTAATCAATGAAAATTTTTGAAAGTTATAGGGCTCATTTTGAAGGTGATCAAATTTTCTACAAATCATGTGTAAAGTACTTTACTGATAAGATACATCCTTTAGGAGATATTCTCGAAAATCGATTATCGGTATTTATGGCCTAATGATATGCGCTCTATCTCGGCAACCAATTAATATTTTTTAAAGTTATAGGGTTCGTTCGAAAGGCAATTTAATTCTCTGCAAATCATAGAAGAACAACTTTTGTGATAAAATACATCCCTAAGGAGATATTCTCAAAAAACCGATTATTGGTACTTTTTACTAAACAGAAAAGTGATTTTCTCGCGAAAAGGATCTGTTCAGATTTTGTCTCAACGATTTTTGAGCAATCCTAGGTACCCGAAAGAGCATGCCACATTCACTTTTCTTAGGTGTTTCAAGCAGACTTTTTTTTACTTCCCGACCATCGTGTGTAGTTCGATTATTGAAAATTCGACAATAATTGATTTTACAGGATGATTCTGAATCTGTTCAAAATTAAGCAAGTTACAGATTTTAACGTTAAAAATATAAATATAAAATATTCCATTTTTAACCATTCAATTTGAAATTTTTTAATTCAGGATGACATTTTTTTGAAAATTTAGCAATATTTTACTTTTCATTTAAAATGAGCAATTATAAATCAAATATTAAAAACTAAACAAGTTTAAACTGAATTATTTGAAACAGAAAGAAATTTGAACTTTGAAGGTTACAATTTTAATTGTTCTATTTAACAAATTTCAAATATGTAAGTGAAATTATTGAAATTTGATGCATAAGTAACAATTGAACAATTATCAATTTGGAAAAAATTTGAGTTAGTTTAAGAGATTTTCACAAGTTTTAAGAAGATCCAAACTTAATTTAAAACTGGAAAATATTTCCAAAAATAAAAAAATAAATATAGATTTTTGAAGATGTCAAAATAAAATTTTGAAGCTTTTTGAGGATCTTTAAAGGTTCTGAGAAAAACAAAAAAAATTCGTAAGTTCACTGGGAAAATTTTAAATGATTTTTTATTTTTAAAAAATTAATTTTAAGAGAATATTTTTTAAAAATATTTAAAAAATTTGTTTGATTAATAAATGATCATTGAACAAGTATTAATTTGGAAAAGAATTGAGTAAGTTTAAAATATATTTAGAAGTTTTGAAAAGATTACAAAATAATTTAAAACGTGAAGAAATTTAAAACACGATGTAGATTTTTGAAGAATTCGCACACAAAATTGATAAGCTTTTTAAACATTTTGAAAGATTATAAACGAATAAAAAATTTGTATAAAAATTCCTAGAGAATCTAACAATAATTTTTTGTTTAAAAAATTCATTTTTTTTAAATATTAATAAGATTTCCAAAATTTTCAAAGAAGAATCTGGATTATTTCAAGGTAGTTTTTTTACTTTTGCAGGATTTTCAAAAAATTGAATAAAAAATTCGAGTTTCGAATTAATAAAATTATTATTAGATTCCTGGAAAAGTTTTGAATGTTTTTTTTTAAAGTTTTAAGAGAATATTCAAAAAGATTTAAAAACCTTAAAATTGCTTAGAATGATAAAA
The DNA here is from genome assembly GCA_932195095.1 of Andricus curvator. Lineage (NCBI taxonomy): Eukaryota > Metazoa > Arthropoda > Insecta > Hymenoptera > Cynipidae > Andricus > Andricus curvator. The sequence continues at coordinate 53,371 of CAKNYM010047660.1, forward strand.
TTTTGAAACTTAATGAGGTTTGAAATTAATCAAAAATTTGTATCAAAATTCCTAGAGAAAGTAACAATAATTTTTTGCTTGAAAAATTAATTTTTTTAAACGTTTAATAAGATTTCCAAAATTTTGAAAAAAGAATCTGGATGATTTTAAGGCAGCTTTTCTACTTTTGCAGAATTTTCAAAAAATTGTAGGAAAAATTTAAGTTCCAAGATAATATTTAACTGTGCAATGTATGAAAGTTAAAATTTTAAATTTGGCAGTTTAATGGCTTTTAATTAAAAAATTTTAATTTGAAAATTGTTAAAAGCTTCCATTTTATACGCGTAAATTATTGAGCGTTTGAATGAACATTTTTTAAACTTAATTTTAAAAGTTTAAAATTAAATAGTACGTATTTCACCTTGAGTGTCTTAATTTGCGTTTCAGTTTTTATAACATCAAGTGAAAAAATTTTTATCTTCAAGAGTGCGAAACTTTTAATTTCAATTACCGGGATCAATTCTTTCTCAATTGTTCAATTTTTAATTGTAGTCAAAAAGTTGTTCTTTTTCGACCTAGGATGAAAAATATTGAGAAAATTCCAATGAAATAATTTTAAATAGCATATATGGTGTCGAATCGATTGCTATATATTTGAAAAAAAAAAACATCAGATCATCCTAATTTAAAATTATCTCATCGCAATATTCTTAATATTTGTCATCCTAGCTCGAAAAAGAAAACGTTTTGGCTGCAAAACATGTCAATTCCTGCAGATTACTGTAGCTGTAATTTTTTGTAAATTCTTGTAGAAAATTAAAACTACAATAAAATACAACAATGTACAAAAAATACAAGAAAAGTACAAAATTCGTCTCAATAATAGAAAAAAGTTGTACTTTCCAGTAATTTTGGTTGTAATTTATTGTATTTATTTGTAGATTCCTGTAAAAATAGTTTTAGTTTTCTGTACTTTTTTGAACAAAATTTTCCACCAGGGACAGTCTTGAAGAACTTTTTTGCAAGTTTTTAGGTTTAGATTATTATAGTTTGTTCAAACTTTTTAATTGGTTCGATAAATTAAATATGAATCTGAGATTTTCTAAAATCAATTAGAATATATTAGTTCATAATGTTTAACAAATTATTGTTTAAATTTTAGACTGCAAAGATATATATTAGTGTAGCTACAAAGTAAAAAATTCTCATGAAATTCGAAATCGCCACTACCCTAAAAAGTATCATACTGGGATCCTCAAAAATTATACCCGTGTGAGAAAATTTTTACAAAAAAGTACAGAAAACTAAAACTATTTTTTACAGCAATCTACAAATAAATACAATAAATTACAACCAAAATTACAGAAAACTACAACTTTTTTCTATTATTGAGACGAATTTTGTACTTCTTTTTGTACAGGAATTTACATGTTTTGTAGCCAAAAAGTTGTTCTTTTTCGACCTAGGATGACAAATATTTACAATATTGCAATCAGATAATTTTCAATTAGGATATGTGCACGATCTCTTTTACAAAAAAAGCTTCTATGTTTAAGCTTTAAAGGAATCGTAGAATATTAAAAGACAATAATGAATAATCGCAGAATATGACCAACTCAAAAGTTGTAGCATTTTTGACGCCCGATCGAATGGTGACCTTGACCTTGACTACGACCTTCACTGTCATTTGAAGGTCAAATTGATTTTTTTAAATGGGAACACCTATTTTTGACCACAGGAACTGAGAGAGCAGAAAATTGTACGTCCAGATATGACCATCTTCAATCGAAAATTTGACATGGGAAGGTCATGGCAAGGTCAAGGTTACCAATCGATCAGAGGTTGATAATGCTACAACTCTTGCGTTGGACATTTTCTTCAAAAATGCATGCCAGTCGAGTCATCCTGCTATACGTTGTTTGACCTTGCCATGAACTTCCCATGTCAAATTTTCGTTTGGTCAAGGTCATATTTGGACGTAAAATTTTCCACTCTCTCAGTTCTCGGGGCCAAAAATAGGAGCTTTTATTTAAAAAATTAATTTGACCTTGAAATTACCGTGAAGGTCATGGCCAAGGAAAAAATGACACCATGCGATCGGGCGTCAAAAATTCTACAACTTTTGTGTTGGTCATATTCTCCGAAAATGGTTCCCTTCCAAGATATTTTGCTGTTCTCATACTTTTAGAACACCATGTATATACATACATACATAGATTAGCAGTTCGAACTCAAAAGTTCATTGCCTCACTACCATGTATATGGTCGAAAAAAAAAAACAATTTTTTGACTGCAAATAAAAATTGAACAATTGAGAAAGAATTGATCACGGTAATTGGAATTAAAAGATTCGAATTCTTGAAAATAACAATTTTTTGACTTGAATTTATAAAAACTGAACCGCAAATTAAGACACTCAAAATTAAATACATACTTTTTAATTTTGAACTTTCAAAATTGAATTAAGAAATGTTAATTCAAACGATCAATAATTTACGCGTATAAAATGGAAGCTTTTAATACTTTTCAATTGGAAATTTTTTAATGAAAAGCCGTTGAACTGCAAAATTTTAATTTTTGAATTTTATACATTGTACAGTTAAAAGATTTAAAAAAATAGAAATCCGAGCTATCATTTTCAATGTCTTGATTTGACGAATGAATCAACAAATTTATAAATTTTCAAAATTATCATATTTATGGACAAGTGTCTAAGAATGGCCCTCTTTGACGAAGAAGGTGTAGATCTCGAATCAGTGAGGGTACGTGGGTTAGATTTCCCAGATGAAAAGGTTGTTATGGCAGAATCAATCGAAGACTTGAAAAAAATGCTGAGTAAACTAAATACAAGCATGAAGAAGATGGGCCTCAAAATTAACGTAAATAAAACGAAAATCATGGTGTTTGAAGGAAAAGGTGAGAAAACCATGTGCAACAATTTCCTAAATGATGAGAGATTAGAACAATTTGATAAGTACGTATATCTGGGTAGCCTATTCTAGAAACATTAATTTATACCTTAATTTTTTTAGAAATCTTTTTGAATATTCTCTTGAAAATTTCTTTTAAAAAAATCATTAAAATATTTTCTAGGAATCTAATAATAATTTTATTATCTTGAAAGTCGAATTTTTTATTCAATTTTTTTAAAATCCTGCAAAAGTAAGAAAACTAACTTAAAATCATCTAGATTCTTTTTTGAAAATTTTGGAAATCTCATTAAATATTTGAAAAAAAATTATTTTTTCAAACAAAAAAGTATTGTTAGTTTCTCTAGGAATTTTGATACAAATTTTGCATTCATTTAAAACCTTTCAAAATGCTTAAAAAGCTTATAAATTTTGTGTTCGAAATCGTCAAAAATCTATATTGTGTTTTAAATGGTTTGAAATTTTTTCACGTTTTAAATTATTTTGTAATCTTTTCAAAACTTCTCCATATATTTCAAACTTACTCGATTATTTTCCAAATTAATCATTGTTCAATTGTCATTTATTAATCAAACAAATTTTAAAAAATTGTTTAAAAATATTTTCTTAAAATTAATTGTTCAATAGAAAAAATCATTGACAATTGTCCCAGCAAACTTGAGAATTTTTTTCATTTTCTCAAAACCTGTGAAGATCCTTAGAAAGCTTCAAAATTTTATTTCGAAATCCAAATTCATAATTTTTCAATTGTTATTTATGCATCAAAATTCAATAATTTCACTTACATATTTAAAACTTGTTAAATAAAACCATTAAAATTGTAACGTTCAAAGTTTAAATTGAACGCTCTGAAATATTAACGATTCAAGGCTTTCTATTCAAGATAATTTAGTTTAAAATTGTCGAGTTTTTGATATTTGATTTATAACTGCTCATTTTAAATGAAAAGTGAAATATTGCTAAATATTCAAAAAATGTCTTCCTTAATTAAAAAATTTCAAATTAAATGGTTAAAAATGGAATATTTTAAATTGAAACAATATTTGGATAGGATTTGGAATCGAAGAAGAGAGTTTAATTATGAATCAATCAATTGGCAATTATTTAAAAATTAAGAATAATTCATAAATTTTCAATCAAACGTTTACATTTATTTAACTACTGAGGCTTTTGAATCGAAACATTTATATTTTTAACGCTAAAATCTGAAACTTGCTTAATTTTGAACAGATTCAGAATCGTCCTGTAAAATCAATTATTGTTGAATTTTCAATAATCAAGCTACAGTTCATATTATACATCTTATAAAAATTATCAGTAAAGTACAATTCGGAAGGTTGATGTGGATTCTAAAATTATTGTTTGTAAAAATTTATATTTTTTTGTGATTTTCTACAATAATTTGTATAAATTAAAAGTGTTTTTTAGTTTATAAGATAAGATAATACGACGAGAAAACTTTATTTATAAAATTGTGAATTACAATAACAATTGTTAGTCATTGCCCAAAAGTTTTAACCACAGTTGAAATTTAGTTATTTGCAGTTAATTACAGGGTTTATACGGAATTGTATCGGGAAAAGTTTCGGAAAAATATATTTATTTCAGATATTGCTACAAATCCTTGAAATAATTCAAAGTACATCCCTTGAACGTCGAAACACTTTTGCCAGCGGCTTTTCCACGACCCGAAGGCTCCCTGGTAGGCGGATTCCAAAAGGTCCTTGAGGGTACGGCGTGCAAGCAAGACGTGGTGTCCTTTGAGGGAGAATTTCACATTTGGGCATAGAAAAAAGTCTTCTGAGGCCAAGTCGTGACTGCAAGGGTGTTGGGGAATCGTGGCGACGCCGTTTTGCGTAAGGTAGTCGGTCACCTTGGAGCAGGTGTGGCTAGGAGCATTGTCGTGATGCAATTTCTAATTTCACACCTGCTCCAAGGTGACCGACAACCTGACGCCCTAGAAGACTTTTTTCTATTCCCAGAAGTGAAATTCCCCCTCAAAGGACACCACCATGGGACCCTAAGTGCCGTCAAAGAAGCTTGCACGCGTACCCTTAAGGACCTTCCGGAATCCGCCTACCAGGGAGCCTTCGAGTCGTGGAAAACCCGCTGGAAAAAGTGTTTCGACGCTCAAGGGATCTATTTGAAGAATTTTAAGGTTTTGTAGCAATATCTGAAATAAATCTATTTTTCCTAAACTTTTCCCGATACTTTTTATACAAACCCTGTATGTTGAAAAAATTAACTCCATATCTTGAAACATAGCCAAAGAGCTAATTTTGTAAATAAGTTTGTCCAACACCCGCGATGGAAATGCGATTTCGGAGACGTCACAGTGGTCGAAGTGAGTTTACTTTTCCCACTCTCCCTCCGCCATTTTTTCGAATTTTTGAAAAATATTTGGTGGGATTTTTTTCACCACCAAGCAATCATATATCTTGAATGCCAGCCGAATCCCATTCCAAATATAGGGGAAGTAAAGGAAGAGTGGGATAACGGGGTGAGTAGTGGAGAAGTGAGGGGGAGTGAGGGGAGGAATATTAGTGAAGTCAGGGTGAGTAGGGGAGGGGAAGCGTTAGCGAGAGAAGTGTGGAAAATGAGGGTGAAGAGGTAAGAAGAGACTTGAGGGGTACAGAAGTGGGGAACGTAGAGTGGGGAAGTAGAAAAAGCGAGGATAAGTGGGGGGAAGTAGAGGAAGTAGTGTTTGTGAGAAAGAAGTAAGGAATAATATATGGAAAGTAAGGGTTGCGCTGTAAGGGAAATGTTAGGGAGGGGAAGTAAAGGAAGTAAGGGAAGGGGCAGAAGGGAAGTGTGGGGAATTGAGACAGAATGTACGGAAACCCGTATACTGGAAGATAGGGATTGTTGGGAAAGTAGGGGAAGTAGAGGGCAAGTGAGTGGATAGGAAGTTGTGAAGGAAAGGAATAGTAGAGCAAGTAGAGAGGAAGGGTGAGGTAGTTGGGAATTGAGGTTGATTAGGGAAGGGAATGTATCAGTAGTTTGGAAAACATAGGAAGAGTGAGGAAGGGAGGAGAAGGGGTAGTCAGACAGTAAGGTTGCGTAGGGAAGGATATGTAGAGGAAATGCAGCGAGGGTAAGTAGGGGAAAAGACGTGAAGAGTGGAGAAGTAGGAAAGGTATGGATTGAGAAGTAGAAAAAGCAAAGTGTAGTGAGGGTAAGTAGAGAAAGTAGTGGATGTGACAGAGGATGATGGGAGGAAAGTGGGTGAAGTGACGGGGAGGGGTTGCAGGGTAACTAAGTGCTGAGCAGTAAGATGAAGGTCGAAGAGGGGATATAGTGGAAATGTAGGGGAAGTTCGAAAAAGAGGGAAGAGTAAAGAAGACAGAGGAAGGGAGAGGTAGTCAGAAAATGAGGATGAGTATTGGATTGTATTTAGAGGAAGTGCGGGGAGGGTAAGTAGGGAAAGAGACGTGCGGGGTGAAGAAGTTTGGAAAATATGGGTGGGGAATTGGGGGAAGCGAGGGGTGGTTAGGGTGGGGGGTAATTGAGGAAATCTATAGGAGAGGCTGTAGGGTAAGTAATAGCGGGGAGGTAGGATAAGTGATTGAAGGTGTAGTAGGGAAGTGAGGGTAGCATGGGGAGGAAAAGTGTGGGAGGGAGGAGGTGCGTGGCAGAAGTAAAGGGAAGTAGCGGAGCTTCGGGCAGAATGGAAGTGAGTATGAGTAGTGAGCGAGAAAGTGGGGGAAGGGAGGGTTGGGTCAGTAAGCAGGTAAGGCAGGTGTGGTGAGGAGAAGTAGAGGAAGTGAGGGGAGAGAAAGTAGAGATGGGATAAGTAGGTGGAGGGTGGGGCTGTAGGGGGCAGTAAGAATATGGGTAGTAGGGAAAGGGGGATTTAGAGGAGGGGGATTATTGTTGGTGAAGGAATGTAGGCAAAAGAAGTGGGAGAAGGGGAGGGAACATATAGGAGGGGGAGATATACAATAAAATAAACTATCTCGAAATTTCTTTGAAATTTACAGAATGATGTTCTTCAATCTTTTTATGTGTACCTTTTAATAAAATCTTCTTACTTTACGAATTCTTTTAATCTGAAAACATAATTAAAATAAAAGTGAGTACATATGTTTGTAATCTTCATTAGAAAATGTGAGATAAAAGTACAATTGTCAAGCACTTGTGAATTATACATTGGAATAATTTGTTTGATGTCAGCAAATAAGATTGTTCTTAATTTAAGAGTTAAGACAAATATAGACGTGTGATAAACTTGACAAACAGATCATGAATATATCTCTTGAGCCATCTCTTGAACAAAAATCAGTATCCAAATCCACCTGAAAAAAATGTAGTAGATAAATATATACAGTCTTATGAATTTTAATTTGATAACAGAGAAAGTGCTATTTTTTAGTGTTTCGTGCTTCAACCAGATCTAAGTTTCTGACTTTTAAAATCAAGAATTGGAAATTTGATTTCCGGGTGCAAATCGAAAAACATTAAACTTTTAGAAAGAAAATTGAATACATGACAGAAAATATTGTGGAGAGACAATTTATTTTAAACTAATTAATAAGTAAATTATTTTTTTATTTTGAAAGTTCATTAAAATTATTCAAACAATAAAATAAAAATCAAGAATAAGTAGATAATTTCTCGAAATGGAGAAAATGAATATTAATTCTGTCATTCGTTCATTTTTAAATTTTCACTTTTATTAGTTAAAATTGATTAAAGCGTCTTTCTCAAGGCTGTAAAATATGAAAGTGGTTTTTCTTCATATTCAAAACTAAAGACCAAAATCTGTTCAAAACGCAAGCATGAAATAATTAAAATATAAATATTGTAAATATCTGTCTACGTAGAATTAAAAAAACCGATAAAGTATAAAATGTCATTATGTTAGAAAAGGTCAAAATGATGACAGAGCTTAAAAAATAATTTTGTTATAACCTCGTGCGTGAAAAAAGGAGTTTAAGATTAATTAGAAAACTACATTTTTAGTCAAAATTAGTAAAACCAAAGCGTTTTTGAAGTAGTTCAAAAAAACGACGGACAATAATAATCAATCAGCTGATAGAAACAAAACAGAAGCAGTGATTAGGGCATAGAGTGTGTAAAAAGTAAATAGAAGCACCAACTTTAGTGAGAAGGGTGGACATACAAAAGCGTACCTCTACTACCTCTAGTGAGCGCGCCAGGAAGTTTGAAGATTCAAAATAGAAAATAAAAAAGTTATTAATTCAAAATGCATTGGTAATAATTGTTAATATGTCATCTTTCATATTGTAAGTTAACACAAATGCGAGCACAAATATCAGAATATTTTTTTATACAAATTAATTCGAGAAATTTCCGTTTATCAGAGATATTTTCTTTCGCTAGTATTTAAATATCATTGTAATTAAAATTTAAAAACTGGTTATTATTCCGCTATTCGTGTAATTAATCTCCTACAAGTTTCTCCAATATAAACTTTATTACAACAATTGCATTTAATCATGTAAACTACATTAGATAAACTTTCTTCTTCATCCTTGTCTTTTTTATTAATGAAACAATTTTCTAATTTGTGACTGTTTTGTGGTTAATTTTGAAGTTCTTCAACAAGTTTTCTTAAATAAATTTTTGTCATTGGATCGTTTTATAATACAGTTAGAGTATGAAATTTAGTATAAAATATTTCTATTAGCATATCCAGGGAATGAAAATACAGCTCGCACTAGCATTATTTTTTCATCATTTATACATATAACTTTTTCGAAAGATTTACGATTAAAATTTTATTAATTTAATTCAATTGGCACAACACCTCCCCGTTTCTCGGTTTTCATTCGGGAAATCAAATTCTCATTTCTCGTTCTGGAAAGTGAGAACATTTCATTCGGATCAAGCACATAACACTAGTACTTTTCTTATGAGTGAAGTATAAATAAAAAATGAAAACTTACCGAGCCCTAAAGGATTGTTTATAACAATATCAAATGGTCCATCACGATTTCCTCTGTTATCATAACGACCTCTGCCGTAAGAATCATCTCTATCGTAATAATCGTCTCTACCGTAATAATCGCGTTCTCTCCCCCTTCCTTTAAAATTTTTTCCAAAAAAATAATTTTAATTTTTTTCAAAAAATTTATGTAAATAAGGGGCCGTTC
>CAKNYM010047661.1:0-18086 GCA_932195095.1 Andricus curvator
TTTTTTGATAGGACTTGTCATGTTAGTTTTATTTGTCGAAAATACTGTGGGAAATAGAAAACTCAAATTTCGAGCGCGAGTGGTCAGCGAGGTGGTCAGAAATCCTAAATTTTTTCTGATGACTACTGGCTTTTTTTTAGTATGGAATTTTCAAAGAAAAAGTTTACTTTTCAACCACATAGTTTGGACTTTCTACCAAAATAGTCAAATTGTTAACAAGATACATGGATTTTCAACGAAATGATTGAATTTTCATACCGAAAATATGAAAATTCAATAAAAAAGTTAATCTTCAACCAAATAGGCGGATTTTCTATCATTTTCAAACAAAAAAGACGAATTTTCAACAAAATAGTTAAATTTTCAACTAAAATTTAGCAAAATTTTAAATTAACTAAAATTTAAGTTATCATCTAGAAAAGACGAACCAAAAAAGATGAATTTTCAAATCAGAAACCACTCTTGTCAACAAGAGTTAAATTTTCAAACTGAAAATATGAATTTTGGACAAAAATGTTCGTTATTCTTCAACCAACTAGTTGAAAATTCTACCAAAAAAGTTGAATTAAAAAAAAATACAGGAATTTTCAACCAAAATAGATGAATTCTCAAGGAAAAATATAATAGTTGATATTATTTCAACCAAAACATATTTTAATTTGCAATTAATTACAGTTGAATTCAACTAAAAAAGACGAATTTTCAACCAAATAGCTGTAACCTCAACCAAAAGAGATTAATTTTCTACCCATAACTGATGCATGAACCTCTCCTGATAGGGGATATACAAAAAACACAAAGTAACTTCAAAGTAACTAAAATTAAAGTTTTAAGTAACTGCAAAAATCGTAACTAAGTTACGTTACAAGTAACTTTTAAAATAGTAACGAAGTTACCCAAAAAGTTACAAATAACGTAACATTTCAGTAACTTAGTTAATTGTAACAAGTTACTAACCAACTCTGATTCAAATCGATTTTATTACAATAGTTCAAACTTCATATATATGAATATTATATGCAAATAAATACATTCAACCTTGTACAAAAAAGCCTCAGATGCTTTCTGTGCATTTTAAATTCTGATGCACACTGCATTTTTGAAACGACCTCTGATTTCATGGTTTTCATGATTTATTTTGAAAAATATTGCTTTTATCGAGCTTTTATATCAAAATATTCGACAGAGAAATTGTATATTTCGTAAAAATACAACTTTTCTGTTTAACAACATTTTTTGGTAAAATCATTATTGTTCAGAAAAATCGACCAAAAATAAAAATCACCAGATTTTGCATGATTTTGGTCAAAATACGAACGATATGTACTTTGATTATTCTTCATTTCAGAGAAAAATATTGTACACAAGGAATGAAGGTGTCAATAAATGACACATTTGTTCTGGTATACATTTTTGAAGCGAAACTTCTTTTGGGACGTTAGTCAATTCATATTTTTCATCATATTTTTATTTACTTTTAGCCTATTTTTTCATACAATATATAATGATTGACGAGAAAAATGTTAAAAAATGCGAATTTATCATTAAACTTAGCGTACAAAGCAATATTTAGTACAGTACTGTTCATTGCACAACTGCGAAATCAAAAATTAAAAGCAAACCATTATTTCAAACTTCAAAAATTCTCACTTTCACAATATTCAATTACTGACATTGAATTCTGAACTCAGTAGGAAGAGGAAATAAAGTGTTAGAAAAAAAGAGTCAGAAGAGGCGAAAAAGAGGTTTCAGGTACCTGACGCCAGAGTTTGTACTTTTGCAGTAGGATAAAAAACGCAGTAGAAATTCGGCCAAAGTTACTGCGCTAACTGCTTCCTCTGGCAAGCCTGTCCCATCTCTACTATTTACAAAAACTTTCCAAACTGTCAAAAAAGAATGTGGAGATTTGAAGGCAATTTTTGTAATTTTGCAGGATTTTGAATAAATTTGTAGGAAAAATTCGAATCATTTTCTAAATTTTAGAGCATTGAAAATGATAACGTGGATTTATCTTTTTTTCAGCTAAATCTGAATTTAAAAAATATTTTATTTCTCTTATATGTCTCATCTAAAAAAAAAATTAATAAAAAACTACATGAATTTGAGAAACCAAAGTTTTAGACATTATATAGAACTTGATTACATACGTATATTATGGCTTATGCCTATACCGAGCAATTTTTTATTTAAATCGGTTTCCTTAAACATTAAATCCCACCAAATTTTATAATGTCTGAAATGGCTTTTCAGAATTTATTTCTAACATTTCAATATGATCATTAGGTTGTCCAAAAATTAAAAAAATTAGGTCCAAAATAGCATTGCAAAATTTTTTTTCACCCCTAGAGGGCAAGTCCCCCCCCCCCCAAAGTTTCCATTTCCGGAGAAAAAAAATCCCTGATTTTTTTTTCGAAATTCGAATATTAACACGTGCCACCGGGCACTTCAAAATCCCATTTAATTAACATGGGGAAATTTTGGATTTTCGAAAAATTGAACTCATACTTCAGGGTTTGATCGAAACGTGCCAACTATTTTAGGGATTGAAGGGAACTACCTATGAAATAAAACCATACTCATAACTTTTATTTTTAACCCGCCCTTACCGCCCCCCACAGCGCCCCAAATACGACCCAAAAATCAAAAAACTAAATTTTTACGTATTATTGTTACTTTTTAGCAATTTCCGTCGTCTTTTTCATACAAATAATTACTAATGGACAATTTGAATATATTCCATGACATGTAAAAAATAATCGTATTTTCTGATTGAAATGTAATAGTTTGTCATTGTTTGGAGTAGTGATTTTTTTAAAAAAGATTATGTAATTAATTAAACAATTACTTATTGTTTAATCTCAAAATTTCTAAAAATTGACCCAGGGATGTCCAGTTTTTTCTCAAATTGGTATCCTATGCTACTTTTTGTTGAATAATTATATAATTTTGATACATATCTCTTAATTTTTAATAAATTTCTATTTGTTTAAACAATTTTAATTTGCTTGAGCAGTGTTTTTTCGATAACTTTAAAAAAATAAAATAAAATATATACAATTTTTTTTCTGACTGAATAGTCAATAATGTATAGAAATAATATATTAACCATTTTTCAATTGTTCAAATTGTTCAAACAAATATAATTTGTTTAAACGAGGAGTAATAAATTCTGCTAAAAACTTTATGTTATTGTTTATACAATTAATTATTGTTTTTTCTTCAAATTTCTTTCAGAATTTTCATTTGTAAAAAACTGATTTAAGAATAAAATAAATTAAAGTTTTGGACAAACGACACAAATCACGAATAAAACGAATAAACAAAAGTTGCTCACTCAGAAACAAGCTACACATTTTTTATTTATGATTTTTTGATGCGACGCGTAGTTTTTGTTTCATTTGTAAAAAACTGATTTAAGAATAAAATAAATTAAATTTTTGGACAAACGACACAAAGCACGGAAAAAATTAAAAGGCAAAAGTTGTTCACTCAGAAAAGAGCTACATATTTTTCATTCATCATTTTTTTATGGGACGCGTAGTTTTTGTTTTATTTGTAAAAAACTAATTTAAGAAAAAACAAAATTACATTTTTGGACAAAGGATACAAAACGCGAAAAAAATTAGTGAACAAAATTTGCTCACTCCGAAGAGAGCTACACATTTTTTATTAATCATTCTTTGATGGGACACGTAGTTTTTGTTTCATTTGTAAAAAACTGATTTCAGAATAAAATAAATTAAATTTTTGGACAAACGACACAAACCACGAAAAAAATTAATCAGCAAAAGTTGTTCACTCAGAAAAGAGCTACAAATTTTTTATTAATCATTTTTTGAGGGGACGCGTAGTTTTTGTTTCATTTGTAAAAAACTGATTTCAGAATAAAATAAATTAAATTTTTGGACAAACGATACAAACCACGAAAAAAATTTATAGACAAAAGTTGCTCACTCAAAAGAGCTACACATTTTTTATCAATCGTTTTTGGATGGGACGCGTAGTTTTTGTTTCATTTGTAAAAAACAGATTTCAGAATAAAGTAAATTAAATTTTTGGACAAAGGATACAAACCACGAAAAAAATTAATAGACAAAAGTTGCTTACTCAGAAAAGAGCTACACATTTTAATTAATCATTTTTGGATGGGACGCGTAGTTTTTGTTTCATTTGTAAAAAACTGATTTCAGAATAAAATAAATTAAATTTTTGGACAAACGATACAAACCACGAAAAAAATTGATAGACAAAAGTTGCTCACTCAGAAAAGAGCTACACATTTTTTGATGAAAGATTAAATTGAAATACACGTTGAGCATTGAAGAGGGGACAAAAATTGATTTTACGAGACAAATTTTTACGTGACAAATTGAACTGTTCGAAAGCCTTAGTAGTTAAAGAAATATGAACTCCCGATTGTGATTTTATAGAATATTCTCAATTTTAAAATAACTTCAAAATACTTGATTCAAAATTAAGCGCTTTTATTCCATTTTAAATTGTAATTTGATATATACTTAAAATTATTTTTTTTTAAATTCGATTATGTTCAATAGATATGTTGAAGTTTTAAAGAGATTTAAAATTAATGTAAAACTTGAAATGATCTTAAATAATAATCTAAAAAAAGTAAACATTTCGAAAAAACTTTAGAATCTTTCTAACAATTGTTAAAGGTTCAATGAGAATAAGAATAATTTGTATGATTCCTAGGAAAATTGAAAATGAGTTTTTAGTTTAAAAAAATAATTTTGGGAGAATATTTACAGAGATGAAATTGTTAATAAAGAATGCGGAAGATTTGAAGGCAATTTTCGTAATTTTACAGGATTCTAGATAAATTTTTAGGAAATATTCGATCCGTTCTAACAGATATGTAGAAGTTTCGACAAAATTTTTAAAATAATTTAAAACTTAGAAAGGATTCGAAAATTTTTCTAAAAATTATATAATTTTGAAAACTACAAATTTATTAATTCATTCTTCTATCTAGACTATTTAGAGCATTGAAAATGATAACGTTGATTTATGTTTCTTTTACAATGAAAAATTCTGTAATTTTAATGCTTTACATTTGCAATTTCTTTAATTGTCAAAAAAGGATTTCTCTTATTTGTCTCATTAAAAAAAATTAATAAAAAAGTACATGAATTTGAGAAACCAAAGTTTTAGACATTATATACAACTTGATCATATTATGTCTCATGCCCATACCGAGCAATTTTTTATTTAAATCGATTTCCGTATATAAAATCTATCAATAAAGTTTTATAATGTCTGAAATGGCTTTTCAAAATTTATTTTTAAAATTTCAATATGATCATGTGTAAAAAATAGTTTCAATAATTTTTATTACAAATATTTCTTTTCAAACCAGCCTGGTCAAAAACTTCATAATTAATTGATCTACTTCAATTTTTGAGTATCATGTAATTTTACTATATAAATTTAACAACTGCGAACAATTTAATATTTATGAACACAAATAATTTCATTATTTTTCAATAGTCATGTCAGAAATTACTCAGATCTTTGAACGATTCCGCCGTTACCGACGCTGTCTCTAGAGACTGGTCACTAAGCTTCTGCCAACAACCGCAAATGCAACGTGGCGCTGTCAGCATTTTCCAAATACAGAGCCCTCTATATTTCGAAATGCTTTTCGTGCTAAGAGACAAACACTTCTGCTATCCATCACCTCGCTCCTGCACTACGTTTTAATGATTGCATTTCAATCAGAAATAATATTTTGCCAATTTTTATATAATCTATACATACTGCATTGCTAATTTCTTCTTTTTCTGTGAAGTGAAAATGCACCAGACACTTGTAATTGGCAAAAGAAAATACGATGTGATCAGCCGCCATATTTAAATAATTTGAAATACAAGAGCTTCTAGGTGAACATTACAAATATTAAAAATATATATTTAGCAACAATATAGCAACTTTAATTGACCAGAAAGACCAGCCCCATAATATTACCTATCATTTAAAAAAAAAAATTAACACGATATTTCAATTTCCCTCTTTTTAAAGTGGCGGAAAAAATAACATGGGAAGGTCGGTAATTCGTATTTTAAAATGTCTCACATGCCCTTAATAGATTAATGAAGATGTTAGAATTCGATGACATGAATCCTTAGTAAGGATAAACTTCCAAATTTGACAATTGCATTGTTTGCAATTTTACAATTGCAGAATTTGTTAATTGCATAGTTAAATTTAAATTTAACTTATTAATTTATCAATTTTTAAATAATTGTCAATCCAACATAATCTTCTTAACAAATCTGTTATGTCAAAATTTGAGGTCAATCCAACTTATGTATTAAGTGTTAGTAATTAAATTAATTAATTTAAGTTTTTCAATATTGTTTTTCACAGCAATATGTATCTCAACGAAATCAAAAGTAATTTTCCAAATTCTGTTACAGATGTAAAAAAGTTCATGAATTTAAACAAGAGAATTAATAATTTAAAAACTAGAGAATCATTTCTTGTAAATTGTAGGTTTCATAATTTATTACCAAAGAATATTACTAATGCTACTAGGAATGTTAGAAATTTACAATTTTTTAGTCACAGTGCAAATAACCATGTTAATTTCATGGTAGAATCTATAGAACGTCGTTTGCTTAATGATGAGATCAAAGACTTGAATATCCATTTAGAATATTTAAAACAAAATTTCAATAATATCAAAATAAATTTAAGAAATTCACTACCTATTAATATATATACAAACATTTTAGAAATGCAATTAAATACGTCAAAAAATAATTTAAAAGATAAACAAAGATTGGAAAAAAAACTTCAAAATTTAAAAATTAAAAGTAAAGTTCAAGTACCTATCAATATAAATAAACATAAAGATATAAATAATTGTGATTCTAAAGATCCTTGGATAATAAATTTTAGTAATGTTGATATACCAGACAAATTTAATGACATTTTAAGGTTGGGAAAAAAATGTAGTTCTTCCTTTTTAACAAACAAAAGTAAAATAATTATGGACATTGTTAAAGATATAGAGTCAAATATTGGTTTAATTGAAAACATTGAAGATCGTGATTTATTAAGACACAGAATAATTAATACAGCACATAATTTTTACAGAATAATCAAATTACAAATGTTGATAGAGTCATAGCACAAAACATTAATAAAACACAAACATTTATTAAATCTACTAAACAATTACTAATAACTCATGCAGATAAAAGTAACATTACAGTAATACTTAAAAAAGAATCTTATATTAAAAAAATGCAAGAATTATTAAATGATACTACAACTGATGAAAAATTAAATGAAAACCCTGAAAAAGAATTAAAAAATAAAACATTTAAATTGTTAAATTCTTGGCGAATTAATGGATATTTAGGTGAAGAATTATTACGCAAAGTTGAAACTGGACATTTAATTGATTGGGATAATGTTATAGTTCCACATCATGAACCTAATGAATTTAAAAGACTAATAGCAGAAATGTTTTATATTAAGAAAAACAGCAATAAGTGCTTGAATATAATTTCAGATCTTAATAATTATAGTCCAATATATAATATAATTTTGGATTCTTTAATTTAATTAAAAAAATTATTCAAAATTCCAAATTGATGAATTTTTGAATGAAATTGTTTTATATTATTGGTACGTACATTTAATTAATCATCAATAGTAATATTTTAAATTTAAAAACAATTTTTAAGGTTTGTTAATAATGCTTCATTTTCCATCTCTTGTATTTAATTTTGTAATAAGATTGATCTAGAAACTATAGTACCTTATGATATAAATTGATGATACGTCATTGATAATTCTGTCTTTGTTAAGGTTTCTCTTTCTTTCTTTCTCAATTTCTCTTCGTAAAAATGGAGCAAAATGGTTGTGATGTCTCCGATTTATTTACAACTAAATTAACGAAATTATTATTTTTGCAATCATGAATTTACAATATTACAAAGAATTTAATTAAATTAATATCATGTAAACAAAATTTTAACAAGAAAATGAAGAATTTGAAGGTAAATATTTCAATTACAATTTCTTAACCTCAAACAAACTTTTTCCTTAAATGGTATCAATTAAAACCTACATTATTTCATATTTATATAGTGAAGAAGAATGAGAAATAGAAACCTATCTATAAGAAAAACTTAGGATGTTGATGAACTTCAAAATTTAACAAAAAATTTTATTATTGTCCTGATGAGGAAAACATCTGTTTTCGAAACGTTGGCAGTTGTAAAATGGAATAAAGGATCTAACAACGAATCTCCTTTCTTTGGTCTGAAGTATGTTATAAACTACCTATATAGGTATATGTATATTATATTATTATAAATTTATATCACTCAGACAAATAACACCGCTCAAAAATCTACATTAATCTAACTAAAAAAAGTTTGAAACAAAATGTTTTAAAAAAATTGTTTAAAAAAGAAATTTTAGAAAAAAATTGTTTGAAGACAAATTTTTGAAAAAAAAAATAAAACAAAAATTTCGAAAGAAAAAATGTGTTGAAAAGTTGTTAAAAAAAATTGGTTGAAAAGTTGTTGAAAAAAAATGTGTTGAATAAAAATTAAAGGGTTTCAGCCCGGGGCTACGAAACCCTAAAAATTGTAATCGGTTTAAATTATTCATTTAGAAATTGTTTCATTTGTGTTCTCGTTAACAGTTCATTTATTTAAAATCTACATGATGTCGCATACTAATAAAAAAATTAATGAGAAAAAAGAGTTAAAAAATTGTTTTTTTTTTCAACTGTTTTGAGCTGTGCCTTATGAGGATGGTTTTTTCATTGACTTTCAATTCTGTAGGTATAGAGTAATGAGTAAGACTCCCGACTGCTAGGCGATAGATTCAGGTATAGACCTAGGTACGAAATCGTAGAGTTAGAAATTTTATTTGTAATATGTGACACGATCTGAAGAAAGACCCCTAAGCGGCCAAACGTAAATTTTAGAGAAGAAGCAAGAGAAGTGGCGACGGGCCGATAGAACGTCATAGAGCGACAATGTTTACACGCTTGTACTGAATGAATTATTAATGATGGAATTTTTTTAACTATGCCATCTCAAAGAGCAAGTTCGAATCTACTTAAAACATTAAAAATCAGAAAATCAATTTTTGGCCGCTTAGGGGTCTTTCTTCAGATCGCGTCACATATAATGTTTAAAAATGTAATATATGTATTCATTCTAATCATGACCATTAACATTTATAGTCAAAATACTCGCAATCAATTATTATTTATTTTTTGAATACCTATTTTGTGTATTTCCACCTGTGTAGTACGAACCTTGACGAACACATTGGCCCAATCTTGGGTCCTCATCTCCGGCCGATGGTCGGCAAAAAACCTCGGCCCAGCGTGATCATTTCGCTAGTTGGGCCAACTACAGGCAACAAGGTTGGTTCATTGCTTCCATACACTGTCGGTCCCGTATTGAAAAGCAAAGTTGTCCCTGCATTGTAGACCAAGGCTATGTCGATCTCGTTAAACATACTGGCCCAATCTTGGGTCCTCATGTCGGGCCGATGGTCGGCAAAAACTTTGGCCCAGCGTGATCATTTCACCAGTTGGGCCGATCTTCGGCTGACAAGGTTGGACCGAGTTTTACAAAGTCGGGCCGACTTTGGGCCGACGGGAAATTCGCACATGGGTTCTGTAATTAGTTGAAAAGTCTATGTAAAGGGTTAATTTTAATATGTAAATTTTTTGTGCAGATGTAAAAAATCAATATTGTATACATTAATATCTAAGATATATTACGCGTACGTCAAAGAGTAGAGATTCTCCCACGCGTCTACCACCTCTATCGCTCTCTAGGAGAAAGAGTAGGGGACGCGGAACATGTGTTCTCGCAGGGAATTTCCCCAAGTTGGGCATGTCTGATTTATACCAAAGATATATTGTCCGCTGTAAATTACTTTTCTTGTACCTTACATCACTTTTATTTTGTTATGTAAAGCATTTTTACATGCTTTTTAGACTAAAAATGTTTTTTTAGATACAAAGGTGCTCAAAAATGAACCTGATAAACACCGTTTAACATATATATACTGCACAAGAGCCGGTTTTGATTCCTTGGGATTCGAACCGAAGGGCCTATGACAAAGCCACCGGACGCGTCCTCGGGTTGCGGATAGAGGGTCCCTGTACCAAGGGTTTCTGCTGAATATGGTTACAATAATTAATAAGCAGTCGCGGACAATTGTCCAGGGATGGTCCCGAAGGAATAACTCCTAAGCGAAGGCGTAACAACCGTGCCGAAAGCTGAATGGCACCTGGGTGAGGTGTCTCAAACGGTGACTCTGGGATACCGGGCGACCTCTCAGAGTATCAGCCTTATCCTTGCACGCGGGGCTCTACAAGGATGGACTAACCCTTTTCCCTAGCTGCTCGTGGGAACAACAATGACAACACCAAACATAGTTGTAGGAAGTGCGGTTCAAAACAATCGAACGCGCAAGGCTCCCGACAATGGGTCGGACAACAATGCCGACTACCCTAGAGTTGGGGGAGCCAATCAAGACGGAGTCAATCCGATTGACCGGCGGAATCTCGTTACTTTTAAGTGGACGGATCGACTTAGGGACGACCTGCTGCAGTACTATGATACCAGTATGGCCCCTGAACGAAAAGGTTACATGGCGCGACTGCATGCTCTGTGGTGCGAGAAACACCCAGAGCTCTCGGATTTTTCGCAAAAACGTCTGCGAAACCGTGCCGAGGACCTCCGGGAAAGGGGTTATATAAGCGGAGCGCCTACACAACCGCAGCCAGAACAAGCCGGCAACAGAGAAAGAGATGCGACACTGAGACCAGCCTCGAACAGACATCCAATAGAGGGAGAACGATGCTTCAAGACCCGGAGAAACATCAACATTCAGGTTTCTCCCAAGCCCAAAGATCTGACTGAACTGGATGATGAGCTTCGTGGAGATTTTTCCGAAGAATCCGACCTCTGGACTATCAATTGCAGTGTGTACAATGCAGCGAGAACTTTGGCAGATGCAAACCGTAAAACAAAACAAACGGTTGATCATAAGACCAAAAGACGAATGCATCAACTTAGCACAAAGATAGGCTGGGCAAGACAGTACGCGTCCCGCATTCAGTGTGTGATTGACTACATAACATCTGGCAGGACTTTCACTGCCAAGCTTCGACAGTTCGCGCGCGAACTGCGGATCCGTCATCACACAATCAACAAGTCAAAGCTACTGACCATCAGGCAGCATATTGTTGACAGAATACGAGTATTATCTAACGCTAGGAGAAGTCTAGAGCGGAGAGAGAGGTGGGTCAGAGAAAATCAAAAGTTTTTGTCTGACACATCTCGACTCTTCCAAGACCCTCCAGTTACTGTCGACCATCCGCCCAAACCAGAGGAGGTCGAAGCATTTTGGAGAGAAGTCTACGAAGTCCAACATCCACTTGAAGAAGGCTCAAAGAACATAAATAGCTTCAAGGAGCTGTGCAATGCCCTCATAACAGCTGAGGAGAAATGCCCACCTATCACTACCGAGGAGGTGAAAAACGTATTAAGAGGCATGAAGAACTATTCCGCTCCGGGACCAGATGGTATCAAGACCTTCTGGTGGAAGAAGTTTCCTTCAACCCACCAGCATCTGGCCCGAATTTTCACCTCATATCTAAAGTCGGAAGAGCCTATTCCGGGGTGGTTGGTGGAAGGGCGCACAGTGCTCCTGCCGAAGACGGGCAACTTAGCTGACCCTAAGAATTACAGGCCAATAACTTGTCTGAACACACTGTATAAGATCTTCACAGCTATCCTAAATGATAGGATTGTTCGGACAATTGGACCTGTATGGCGAGAGATGTATGAACAACGTGGCTCAAAGAAAGGCGTAGCAGGATGTCGGGAGAACTTGCTCATCGATAGATGTGTCTGTAAAGACGCAGCATACTATCAGCGATTTCTATCGATGGCCTGGATTGATTACCGGAAAGCTTTCTATTCAACCTCCCATAGACTTATCATCTGTCTGTTGGAAAGCCTAAAGGTTCATCCACACATCGTGAGGTGCATAAAGACATTAATGCCGCTTTGGAAAACCAGATTTACTATCTCATCTGGAAAACATCGTGTGATCACTAACAGTATCACCTTTCAGAGAGGTGTATTTCAGGGCGACACCATGAGCCCTCTCCTCTTTTGCCTCACATTATTGCCACTATCTCTCGCACTTCGCCATTCCGAAGGGTATCTCTGCGGCAAACCTGGAAACCGAAAGCATAAGGTCACTCATGTATTTTACATGGATGATCTTAAGATCTATGCTAGGAATCAAGAGAAACTACATCTAGCTCTGAAAATTGTCAAAGAGTACACTCAAGAGATTGGAATGGAATTCGGGTTAGAGAAATGCGCCAAGGTTAATTTGAAGAAAGGAAAACTTAATGGCATCGCCGAAGATCCTGAGGTCGTTGACAGAAGCGCTATACGACACCTTTGCGCTGGAGAGACCTATACATACCTGGGCGTGCCACAGAGCCGCATTCAGGACGTGACATCTATAAAGGATACTCTCCGATGCAGATACAAACGTCTCATCCGGCAGATTTGGTCTTCCGAACTGTCGGCGAGAAACAAAGTATCTGCAACGAACATGCTTGCCGTCCCGGTAGTACTCTATTCATTTGGAGTGGTTCCATGGACGAAGGACAAGCTCAGATCCCTTGATATCGGGACGCGAAAGGTTTTACACGTGAACAAGAGCATGCACCTTAAGTCTTCTGTTCCGCGACTTTACATCTCACGCCGCCTAGGTGGTCGCGGAATACTGAATCTTGAATGTCTTCACAACAGACTCATTCTGGGTACAGCAATTATAGTTGCAAGTGGACAAGACCCTCTTCTTAAAATGGTCAGGAAACACGAAGAAGTGGGAAAAGGGGCGTTTCTGTACAAAGCAGCGGAGAAGGCTGCTGAAACACTCGGGCTTGACTTCAATATTAGGGGTGAGCAAAATGCATCAAATCTTATCCATCTTGAATACTCACTCCTGAAGGCTCGGATTAAGAAAGCACAGGAGGAAAACTTCCACGAACAGCTCCTCGACAAGAGGATGTACGGCATCTTCCACAGAAATGTGGAAGATCAGTCGATGTCGTATGAGCTAACGTTTGCTTTCCTTAGATCACCCGGATTGAAGTCGGGCACGGAGGGCTTCATTTTGGCATGTCAAGACGGTGTCATTTCCACTCTAGCATACCGTCGCCACATTTTGAGCCAAGACATTCCCGATGATAGCTGCAGAGCGTGTCATGCACACCCCGAGCATCTAGGACACATACTATCTAGTTGTCCAACTCATGCGGGAACGACCTACATCCAAAGGCACAATGCGGCACTAAGAGTGCTTTATTACCATCTCTGTCACTCTTATGGCATTAGCCCAAATACCTCTCCGCTAAACGCACTTAGAGAAATAGAGTCAATTGTCGAAAATGAGAAGTGCCGCATATACTGGAACTTCATATTCTTGACAATTGTTTCTGTTGCGCATTCGAGGCCTGACATAGTTCTCCTTGACTTCGAGAAACGAACCATGTTCGTTATCGAATTTTCGGCACCAGCTGACAAAAACGTCACAGCCAAGGAGAAAGAAAAGAAAGAGAGATATAAAGACCTTATAAGGGAGTTGCGACGGTTATACCCGGAATATTCTGTTAAGCTAATCGTCTTGATCATCGGCGCTCTTGGAAGTGCCAAGGTTTCACTGGTTAATAGCCTGAAAAGCATCCCTGCGTGTCAACAAAATGCTGAGACACTTGCGGGGAAAATGCAGAAGGCGGTCGTCCTTGGGTCGTTCCGTGTCCTCAGGGTGCACGAGACTTTTGCCGGACCATCGTATTGAGTTCGTCGCAGACTGTAACCACCTATCTCACGTTCGTGAGACGTGGTTACAGCTGAAATTTTACCGCGATTTCACTGGGAGCGGGTGCAATTTTTCAGATTAGCACCCGCTCCCGGCGAAATCCTGCGGTTGTCCTTATGACAAACTTTTAACTATATGTGTATATATATATAGTATATGTACATATATATATAGTATATGTATAAGAAAACTGAGCCAATCAGCAAGAATGACACTAGGTTGCCTCACTGTCTCTGGACCCTCTGTAAGTTTGCTGTCACGAGCCGAGGAGAATGTCGGAAATTCTCCTTTTACGTTATTGGCTACGGGGGTCCGTTTGTCGATGAACCTCTAAACAGGAACCGGGGAAGGTATTCGCGTTAACAAAAAAAATAGAGTCAGTAAAATGGTCAAAGAAATTCAGATAATATAAACAAAGTAGATTTATTCATTTTAAATGTAATGTGAATTATTTGTTTGAAGAAAGATATTAAGAAAAGGCAAATTTGAATTTACTAATAAGTTACGCTGGAGCGAGAACGAGGAAGCGCGACACGAGCTTCCCGTTCGTAAAACAAGATTCGATCTGCCATTTTCAAAAGCGCTTCGGCGAGAGCAAGTCAAATCGGCGCGCGCAGAGCGCAAAGGGTCCCATCCCTTCCTTGAGTCGATCCACGAGTTGATCCATCCAATCGATGAGCTTTTCTTCGATGACGTAGTATTCATCCCTACCTATCTGACAATTTCTCGGGGTGCGGAATGCGCTTGCGTCCTTATACGTTCGAAACTCAATTTTCAAGAGGAAATGGACATCGGCTTTCTCCTCGTGGACGAGCGAGCGAAACTGATCCAAAACATGTGTCGCGTTTCCTGTTAACACAAGACCCCAATGTCAAGGACCGTTAAATCGTAAACCCTTCGATCTATCGCCCACGACGTTAGTATCGGTCGAAACCCTCATAAAAATAAACATGATAGAATTACAAGGAATTTCCCTTTTACATTAAGGGTACTAAATTCGAGCTGCATTTTTGTTGTCGAAGAATGTACTTTTTCAAGCTCTTAGCCGAACCTCGTTTTTTTATAGTTTACAGATGTTTGTTTCTGTCTATAACCTATAGCTACATTCTTTCACGTTCTAGTGAGAGCTCGCCGAGTGACTTTCGCTTTAAATTTAATGAACTATTTCAAACGCATCGATGAACGAATATATACAATTACAAAAATGCAGAATTGCATTCAAATTCTGCCGCATTATTAGTCTGACATCTAGTGAGTTAATAACGAGTTTTTCTGCGCTCATTACACCTTCGCCCATATACCAAAAGGTGTTTTATTTAAAACAGCTTTTCCTTTCATTAAAGTGGTAACAAGCAAACAAAAGAAATGAGCAAAGTGAAACGAGTTTAGGTGAATAGCTGTTTGGCAGTTCAGGGGTTTATCAATTGGGTGCATGACAAATGATGGCCTACCTTTTCTCTGAGGTTTGGGTCACTGACCCACTAAGAAAAACTGGTCCAGCCGGCACTGAAGGGCGTGTCCAATGAACACGTAGCAGTTTAAAGGGAGGATATTCGAATGAACGAAGCATAGGGCCAGAGCGTGGGGTTGTGAATTACGCATATTGTTTGTATCAATATATAACCTCAAAAGCTCACGTCAAGAGATATTGTAAAACGTAAACATCAAAAATTGTTCTATTACATAAAATCAGTAACTGCAAGATATTTTAGGGATCGATTTTTATTGTATGTACCTAAGTTTATTGAATCATTTATTTTATTTATTTATATTCCTATTTTTTATGTTTTTAATTTTATTTTTATTTTATTTTATAATTTTTTGAATTTCGTCTAATGAATTAAATTTATTTCAGACATGCATATCGTGAAAAGTCAAGGAAATCTATATGTGCCTGGTCATTTGTTTATACTATGTGTCTATGGAGTATAGACTTGCTATTTCTATGAAAAAGTCGTATCATCCCCAGATAGCAAAATGCCCGCCGACTGCAAGCGATCTGCCGGCCCGCGGTCCGATCGATCGGACCGACGTGCCGGCAGATATGCACCTAATGTGCCCGACCGTTGTTCGCCCTTCGGTCGCATTCCGACTCTGTCAGCCTGACGCGTGCATTTAGTAGGCACGTTTGTCTCCAGCCCGTCGGGCCGATCACGTGCCGGCACGTATTGTTATCTGGGTCTTTTAAATAAGATCTGATTATACCGTAAGGACAAGATTATTGTAGTCATAGGGTTGTTGCGTGTATAAGAAATAGTCCCAAATGCAACCCGTAATGCACCCGAGTATGGAAAAAGATATATGCGCAAGAGCCATTTATGAATTCTCGCATTTCATTGGTCGGCCGCCATGATGAATTGACATAGGTGCAGTGATACGGTGGACCAAGTTGTAAAAGAAATTTGAATTCCCGTATTTGATGTTGTTTACTGTTAAACAAATTAAAAAAACCAATATGAGGATAATTGAATTTGTTAAATGCTGAGGAGGTATGAAATAAGAGTTTAATTAACTCATGTAAAGCCGATCTCGTACATTTTCGCAATGAAAAAGTATCTTGTTTTGTTTGCGAGGTTATGGTCGATGACAGTTTTCACAAAACAAAAGAAATAAAGTTTCTCGTGCTCGGTTTCATAGTCTCGAGCTCTCATTTGATGCGAAAAATAAACTAAAAAGTACATAATTCGAGCTAGAAAAGGTTCGTGTACCGTCGAGAATGAAAGGTGTACTACATATTCTCGAAGAAGTCAAAACTTTACGAAAAATCGGAAGCTGTGAGGTTATAGCCGAAAGTTGATTTATACCTGATATTAATGAAAATGTGAACCCCACAATCATGCTTTTCGAAGTTTAAAATCTTCGTCTTCAAAAAATCAACTTGGAATTGCTAGATAAGTATATTTTTGTTTTTTATAAGAATCTGCTAGTTGCAATTTGCTTCGTGAATAACATGTCATTTTTGTTTCAGAATTATTCGCAAAAAAGTCAGCCGCGACAACGATCATACCGATAATGCTCGCGCAGGGTGTCTAGCGGGCATCCTATTTTAAGAAAACTTCAACTTTTAAACGAAGTTTGGAATTGTTTAAATTTTAACCGAAGTTTTCATTAATTTTCAAGGCAGTTTCTAATTAGAAATCTAAAATGATTCAGTTTTAAAAATCATGATACAGAATTTGAAAATTAATAATTTTCAATGACTTAGTTTCAATATCCTAATTTAAGAATGCTTCAATTTTTGAATGAAGTTTGCAATTTTTCAATTTTTAACGCTTCAAGTTAGAATTCATTCGTTTTGAAAGTTTCCAGTATTAGAAAATTAAAAAGCTGAATTTATAAAATCTTGATGCACAATTTCAAAATAAATAATTTTTAACAATTTAGTTTCAAGATCCTATTTTAAAAATGCTTCAATTTTTAAACGAAGTTTGGAATTGTTTCATTTTTAACCGAAGTTTTCATTAATTTTGAAGGCAGTTTCCAATTAGAAGACATAATAGTAAATATCAGGGAATTTCTGTAAGAAGTAACTGTGAAAAATAATGAGAGCTGCTAAGCAGTTACTATCAGTAACTTTTTTCTCAAATCAGTTTCAAGTCACTTTTTTAAATGAAAAGTTAATCACTATGCATTTCAGGTCTATACGTATTTCTGAATTGTCTTGAATTCTTTTGATATTTTAGATTATTTCTAAAGACTCCGAAAAATTGTTTTTGCAACACCCACCTCGAAAGTACTCCGTTCCATATAGCTAAATTATATGCAAAGTAACTCATTCCGGATAACAATGCGGGAATGATATTGGCGCATGCGCAGTTTGATTCTTATATACTTTCCACATCAGCGGAATGTACGCGCATGCGCACTTTGCAGATACGCAACTTTCCGCATCGCGACAACTCGGGGGCAACGTAGCAACAGCAGCGCTCAGTGTCCAAGCGAACAGCTGATGACGGGTGCGAGGTTAAAGTCGAGATGTTTAGAGTGCAAGTGAAATTTTCCTTCTCATTGTCAAAAGAAGATGGACTTAAATAAAGATTCGAATCAAACTGGTGAAGAGTGTACTCCACCAGATAGTATATTAGTAATTTTCATATATTTCGATTTAATTTAATTAAAATTCCGTATTTTTAGAATTTGTTTTCGTTCCGCTGAGGGTTTCGCCGCTT
>CAKNYM010047661.1:18186-37792 GCA_932195095.1 Andricus curvator
CCCCCCCCCCCCCCGCAACTGTAAATATTCTTCCTTTGTCTTTCTCTTAGTACAACTTTCTCGGAAGGTTGTTGCAAAAAATAGCGTGTGATACACGTGCGCACAGGCAATTGCTGACTCGTGTGATTTCAGCATTCGCCTTCAGCTCTTCGCACTCGTGCTCGATCTACTTAACCTACTTAACCTCCGACTCGTGCTTCGAGCCTCCGGCTCATGCTGACAAATTTACACTCGTTGGCAATCGCCTATTTTGCGCACTTGTATCACAAATAGCTATAACAGATTAAAATAATTTGAAAGGATTTTCAAGATTCTACAATATTCTAAAAATTTCTAAGGCATTCCAAAAGCTTTTAATTTTAAGTATTTTAGGGAATCTTCAAAGATTCCAAGGAATTTCACGGGATTTTATGAGGTTTCCATAGATTTCAATGGTTATGAGGATTTTTAAAAATCTCAAGGTATTTCAATCAATTTTTCAGGATTTCAGGAAATATCATCAGATTTCATAGATTTTCAAGGGATTTCATTACATTTTAGTGGATTTTAAAGAATTTAATAAACAGAAGTGAGGTCTTCCGTAGGGTTTCAAAGATTTGAAGAGATTTCAAATTAGTTTTTGAAATTGACCTTGAATTCTTATTAATTTATCCTGAATTCTCTTAAATTCTTTGGAATGATTTTCAATTTTTTGTAATTCACTTAAATTGTTCTAAATTTACCTAATTTAATGTATGGTTTAGACTTTTTAAAAGTTTTTATTTAATTCATGCTGATAATCAATCGATAAACTGATCAAATGATTTGAAATATTTTAAGGTATAGTTTCAAATTCCTTGGCATTTTCAAGAGTTTAAAGAAATTTCACGGAATTTGAAAGGATTTGAAATATTTCAGGTCATTTTAAATGATTACAGAGAAAGTTTTGATTGACTTCAAGTATTTGATTATAATAATTGATTCCAAAAACTTTGAAATCTTGTCGGGTATTTTAAAAGATTCCAAGACATTTTTAAGAGATTTAAACAATTTCAAGAGATTTTTACTTTTCCTTTTACTAAAATCAATTATTTTTCACAGTTACTTCTTACAGAAATTCCCTGATATTTACTATTATGTCTTCTAATTGGAAACTGCCTTCAAAATTAATGAAAACTTCGGTTAAAAATGAAACAATTCCAAACTTCGTTTAAAAATTGAAGCATTTTTAAAATAGGATCTTGAAACTAAATTGTTAAAAATTATTTATTTTGAAATTGTGCATCACGATTTTATAAATTCAGCCTTTTAATTTTCTAATATTGGAATCTTTCAAAATGAATGAATTCAAACTTGAGGCGTTAAAAATTGAAAAATTCCAAACTTCATTCAAAAATTGAAGCATTCTTAAATTAGGATATTGAAACTAAGTCATTGAAAATTATTAATTTTCAAATTCTGTATCATGATTTTTGAAACTAAATCATTTTAAATTTCTAATTAAAAACTGCCTCGAAAATTAATGAAAACTTCGGTTCAAAATTAAACAATTCCAAACTTCGTTTAAAAGTTGAAGTTTTCTTAAAATAGGATGCCCACTAGACACCCTGCGCGAGCATTATCGGTATGATCGTTGTCGCGGCTGAGTTTTTTGCGAATAATTCTGAAACAAAAATGACATGTTATTCACGAAGCAAATTCCAACTAGCAGATTCTTATAAAAAACAAAAATATACTTATCTAGCAATTCCAAGTTGATTTTTTGAAGACGAAGATTTTAAACTTCGAAAAGCATGATTGTGGGGTTCACATTTTCATTAATATCAGGTATAAATCAACTTTCAGCTATAACCTCACAGCTTCCGATTTTTCGTAAAGTTTTGACTTCATCGAGAATATGTAGTATGCCTTTCATTCTCGACGGTACACGAACCTTTTATAGCTCGAATTATGCACTTTTTAGTTCATTTTTCGCATCAAATGAGAGCTCGAGACTATGAAACCGAGCACGTGAAACTTTATTTGTTCCGTTTTGTGAAAACTGTCATTGACCATAACCTCGAAAACAAAACAAGATACTTTTCATTGCGAAAATATACGAGATCGGCTCTACATGAGTTAATTAAACTCTTATTTCATACCTCCTCAGCATTTACCCTGGCGGACCGAACGAACGGAGCGGATACGCTACAGCGTATCCTTATAGTATCCACATCGTATCCTCTCCGTATCATGTAAGAAAAACTCATTTAAAAAGGAAGATGAACATTTAACTTGTTGAAATTCGGATTCTACGTGAAATTTTGCGTTAAAAGGTCACGGAGTAATCGCAATAGATTTTCTTGCAACATTAAAAACTTTAAAAAAATATAATACTTATCGATGACGTGCGCTGAAGGCGACTTCAAACGCATCGTCGTTCAGTAGCGTATCCGTTCCGTTCGTTCGGTCCGCCAGGGTAACAAATTCAATTATCCTCTTATTGGTTTTTTTTAAATTTGTTTAACAATGAACAACATCAAATACTGGAATTCAAATTTCGTTTACAACTTGGTCCACCGTATCACTGCACCTATGTCAATTCATCATGGCGGCCGACCAATGAAATGCGAGAATTCAAAAATGGCCCTTGCGCAAATATCTTTTTCCAAACTCGGGTGCATTACGGGTTGCATTTGGGGCTATTTCTTCTACACGCAACAACCCTATGACTACAATAATCTTGTCCTTACGGTATGTATATACACGTATATAAAGCGTACATTTATTTTCATGCAGGTAATATTTTTGTTTTCCATGCTCTACTCTAGTATTTATATTCATACATATATAAAACAGGGATAATAGTTCGTGCGTTATACAACAATTTATACAACAAACATAATTTATTGTTAACTATCCCCCCCCCTTTTTTTTAAGAAAATATGTTTATTTCATTTTTATTTTTGCATGCTTATTACATAATGAACTGAGTTTTGATTTGCAGTTTCTGGTAGGGGTGTTTGGATTTTTCGCTCTAGGACCTTATGGTGGCACTTGCTAATTCGTTCATGTGAACTATCTTTGTTTGATTTAGACCTAAATCAAGTTCTACATCGAGATCATCTATAATCTTGGAGATTCTGTAGGGGACCTTATATTCGCAATCAAACTTCGACGTTTTTGGTTTATTCAGCAAACGAACCATGTCGCCAACCTTAAACGTCTGAACTTTTTCTTTGAGGTCATAATACCGCTTTGACCTGTTCTTAGCGTCTTTTAAATTATTAACAGCTTCGGCCTGAGTTTCAGTGAGTTTCCGAGTCAGAGAGTCGAGGAAATCCATATAGGTTATGGCTACTTCTTCACTTTCGAATTCTGAGGGGATTCTTGCATTTTTTCCGAATACTAACTGGTGAGGTGTATAACCCGTGGATTCATGTTTAGAAACATTATACGAAAACATGGCTTGTTTCAGCCAACGATCCCAATTATCCTTTTTACAAAAATGTTTCAGTTATTCTATGAGAAAGTGATGGCTTCTTTCCAAGGATCCTAATGATTGAGGGTGGAAGGCCGTGGATTTGAACTGCTTAATTTTGAAAATCTTGCAAAAGATTTTCATAACTTCACTCACAAAATTACTGCCTTGATCGGTATGCATGGCGCGGGGGCAGCCGAAACGACAGATGACATTTTCTGCAAACGCTAAAGCGATAGTCATTGAGTCAATATTGCGAAGCGGAATTGCATCTGAATATTTCTAAAATACATCCTGGATGGTGAGAATATATTTATTTCCTAGCTCATTTTCTGGGACGACGCCGACGATGTCTATTTGAATTTTTTCAAAAGGTGCTGTGGGAGTATCAGTGATACGCATTGGCTGGCGCGGTTTTATGCGAACCAATTTGTTTCTTTGACAACTGTCGCAAGAACGAACGAATTTTCTAACCTGGTCTCTGACGTTGGGCCTATACAAGTTTTCGCGGACTCGCTCGTATGTCTTTGTCGATCACTTGTGACCACCTATTTTAGATTCATGACATTCTTTAATTATAGCAGCACGATCTTTTTCTAGAGGAATTCTCACTTTACCCGTACAAATAGTGATTTTAAAATCTTCATCCCCAAAATTCATTTTGAGACTTTTCTCGGTACTTGACCACGGCAATCTCTCTTAACCATTTCCATTTCTAGGCAAACTGATAGTCTTTATTTTTAATGCATCCATGGATTTCTTTAGTGCCTGCAACGCGTTATTAACGTGAGTCATAATGGAGAGTACACAATAGGACATAAGAAAACGACGTAGCATTGACTTGACATAGCATTAGCATAGACGGATGCGCGCGCATGTTTTGCCAATTGTTTATTTTTATGTTTCGTTCGCATTTCGCTGTTCCGGAGAATCAAAAGATCAAATGCATTGATTTCATTGGCCATTTTGATCTTTTGATTCTCCGGAACAGCGAAATGCGAACGAAACTTAAAAATAAACATTTCAAAAAACATGCGCGCGCATTCGTTTATGCTAGAGATCCTCTAGTTTATGCTAATGCTATATCAAGTCAATGCTACGTCGGTTTCTTATGTACTATTGTGTACTCTCCATAAAAGGTTTATCTTCAAAGCTTTTTTTGATAATTAAATAAAACACGTATCGCGAGTCGTTTGTTGTAAAAACTACTGTCTCCCCTAAATTCAATTTTTCTTTCTTTAAACTGTCCACTGTAATTAATCGTTTATTTATTAGTTCCTTACTGTTTTCTGTTGTTAAAATACAATCTGCTGGCATGAAGTGTAATAAATGATCATCACGCATATGGGGCATAATTTCTGAAGTGTACCCACCTCGAAAACGAAAGTTGTCTGATCAGGCTGAAAATCGGCCCAATTGTAGTCCTACTAGATAGTACTCCTCACACCAAAATTTAATTTATTTTGATAATTATTTATCAAAGTGGAGGGGGTACAATTTTTGGGTTTTTTGAGAAAAGCCGTACTTTCAAACGTTTGTAACTTTTGTCCTATTGCCTTAAAAAAAATTTCACTTGAAATGTTTTCGATAGAATTTTTCATAAAATTTCTGGTGGTAATAACGATTTTTGAAAAAAATCAAAATTTGACCCAAATTTTTGAAAATCAAAAATAAATTTGACTTTTTTTCAAACTTGGGCACTTTTTTTTTCTTCAAAATATTTTTAAACGAAAGCTGAGATTTTTTCCTATAAGACCTCCAATTTTCAGAGTGGCAAATTAATTTGTCTTTGAGTAATAGAACGATACGTAAACAAGATGCCGTGATAGGGCGGGTGGCGCGCGATTTTCCCTAGTGCGCTCACGCCGAGGATCGTTGTGCAACGCTTTAGTGCCAGTTTTTTAAGTTAAGTAATATTACATGGTAATATTATCTGTCTTTCTGTTCGATTTTTTGGCGATAGTTTCAACAGTTGTTTTCTTTGCAGGCTTCTTTTGCGGTTTTTGTTTTTTGCCATTCGAGAAGATGTCGTATTTCTCAGAGGACGAAAACTTCTTGAGTTGAAGTTTTCCGTCTTGAGTGGAAATGAAAGCGTGGTACTGTAATGTATCTGGCATCATGACAGCTTTGTCAAATCTGGTTTTCAGTCACTCGGTGGCTAAGGCGTGATTTTCTTTGCTGCTGAAAAAAATTTCGGTTTCCTTACAGTTACTGTTTGCCCATTGAAACAAAGCATGGAGAGTGAGCATGTGATGTTTCGAAGAACATTGTAAGCTTGAACGTACTGCTTGTCTCTTTATATGCGCTCCTATGCCATCACATGCACCCTTACCATGAGATGTTCCATGGAAGTGCCATTCAGCTTGGATATCAAAATCTTCTTCATGGGCTTGGAGATTAACAAAGCTACTCCTTTTTTTGAAATTTTGCCCTGTACCATCAGTGAAATAGTAGATTTTACTTGGCCTGAAATGAGTTTTCAAGTATTCTACTATTATCTTTTGATACTCGTGAACAGCCACCATGTCATGAGCTAAATTATCATTGCGCTACATTCTGGATTATGAAGGCGTAATTCTCAGCAAAATCGAAGCAAATCAAAAACTCCCCAGGCAATAAATTTTCCTTCAGGTTTTTGAAGAAAAATGTAAATTTAAAAGATGTATATTCTCACTTCTAATTTTTAAAGCATATTCCCAATTAATTTTACACTTACAATAATGCAGGCCTTTGTTAATTCACCCTGAAAATGCAGAGAACAGTTATTCTAGCAGCATATAATATTACTTAACTTAAAAAACTGGCACTAAAGCGTTGCACAAAGATCCTCGGCCTGAGCGCACTAGGGGAGATCGCGCGCCACCGGCCCTATCACGGCATCTTGTTTATGTATCGTTCTATTGCTCAAAGACGAATTAATTTGCCACTCTCAAAATTGGAGGTCTTATAGGAAAAAATCTCAGCTTTCTTTTAAAACTATTTTGAAGAAAAAAAAAAGTGCCCAAGTTTGAAAAAAAGTTAAATTTATTTTTGATTTTCGAAAATTTGGGTCAAATAGTGATTTTTTTCAAAAATCGTTATTGCCACCAGAAAGCGTGTGAAAAATTCTATCGAAAATATTTCAAATGAAATTTTGTTTAAGGCAATAGGACAAAAGTTACAAACGTTTGAAAGTAAAGCTTTTCTTAAAAAACACAAAATTGTACCCCCTCCACTTTGATAAATAATTATCAAAATGAATTAATTTTTGGTGTGAGGAGTACTATCTAATAGGACTACAATTGGGCCAATTTTTAGCCCGATCGGACAACTTTCATTTTCGAGCTGGGTACACTTCAGAAATTATGCCCCATATAAGTCTTGTCTCTACTAGTTTTTATGCACGAATAGTTAATTTCAGTCTGATCAAATGAATCTTTTAGAACTTGAGGTGAAGAGGAAAATCCTTCCTCGTCTGATTCTGAGTCCTGTTCGTCAGTTTCGTCATTAACTTTCTCACCTTCTTCTTTTCCCAATAGGCTTTGCTCATTTTGCGACCTCTGACCCACCTCTTGTGCTTCTACGACTTCGCTTTCTTCCCTTGTCTCTCCGTTCACCTCAGGCTTGTGCGACAAAGCCAGCACTTCCTGGAACAGATTTGCCCACTTTTCATCAGGCAATGCCTGGTTACTTTTCGATGTTGACCCTCCGTTCCAGCCAGATATAGCCATCACGTCCTGAAAGGGACTCGCAAACATCTCATTAGGTAAAGCCTGGTTACTTTTCTCTTCTAACTCTCCATTGCAGCGTGATATATTCACCACGGCCTGCAATGGATTTGCTAGCTCACCCTCCGACGGGTCTTCTTCGTTGGCAGTCTCGTACTCATCACTGTTTGAAGAACTCTCATCGTAAAGCAGAGAAGCGTCAGAGTCGTCAGCAGAATGCCTTCTTTTGTTTAAAACATTTGTTAAACATGTAGCTCGATCTTCTACTAAGTTACCGCAGTCTGTTCCGAAAAAGCATTCGTCAATTATGCTTACGTCAAAGAATTTATTGTTGTCAGTCTGATGTATTTTGTAACTAGGAACAGGTGTATGTTCCTGCAGTATCATCACGTTATTCGCGGGTGCAAAGGAAATTTCAGTGGATGTTGGTAAAGGGTCCTCGTCCGTGTCAGAATTTGCTAATTGTTCTTTGTCGTTTTGAGCTGCCGGATTACGAGAGAGTGCGTCCGCGTTCGCGTTTACTCTACCGGGTTTATACCTTATGTGGTACTGGAATATAGATAATCGTATGTGCCATCGTCCTAGCTTTGACATTGGGTCATTTAAATTATTTAACCATACTAAAGACCTGTGATCGGTTACCAGTACAAACTTTTTCAATTCATAAGCTAATCGATACTGTCGTTTATTTACAGGCTTGTCATTATCGGTAATTATTTTATGTGATAAAACATCTGTACATCCTAATATAGCGCCTGGTAAATGAAAACAGAACGTATTTTCGTGAATTGACTTATATATACTCTCTCTTTCTGGTTCGTTCAAATCGTCGAGTTTCAACAATTTTTCTAAAACAGCTAATCTTTGTGCCGCAACCTGATATTTTTCTCCTGCACCCAGAGAATTTTCAGAAAGGCCACGAGGAGGGATCGTTTCAAATTCTTGGAGCTCAACCAGTGGAAGGGTTAGTTCTATCTTTTGATTTAGAATTTATAGCATAATGTTTAATAAACCCGTATATTTGTTGTACTAAAGTTTCACCGATAAAAATACCCTTCCCAGCATCAATTTTATTAAGGTAACCTTCCTTTAAATCGACATTTCTAACTGGAATTTTAATTAAACTTTTTGTTCGCACTGGAAGTTTTACTGTTTCATGATTTTTATTAAGGCTCTCGATATTTAATCTAATCTTTTCTTTTGAAAATTGCATTGCAGCATTATGCTGAAATAAAAAGAAGACACCTAATATCCCACATTGGTTTATTGGAAAATTCTGACCGACTACATGAAAGATCGTTTCTTGTTCATTGACAACAATTTTAACTTCACCCTTTGTTCTGTACATTCCTGATCCGGTACCTGTCAAATAGTACCATTTATCTGTATTGACATGTCTTTTAGTTTTCAAATATTTTTCCTTTATTAAATTTAACTGGCAACCCGTGTCTATAAGAAAGGAGGTATTCTTTTTAGCAAAAGCCGCATTCTCTAAAGAGGCTTCGGGGAGAGTGACGCCTGTTGTCAAACTCATCTTTGCCGATAAGACTACTCTGTATTGGGGCACATTTTCAATTACGTTGGACTCGTCATCACACCCTTGTGACGAGCGTCCTCGGAGTTTAAATTCCCTGACTGTTTTTTATTTTGCTGAGACTCGACTTCGCGGAACAATTTCTTTCTTTCTATATCAAGTTGTCTCTCAACCCTCTCCTTTATTTGGCAGACCTTCTCCTCCTGTCCTTTCGTGCAGCAATATTCACACACGCTATTATTACGTTGGTTCCGCCTACAATCTCTTTCAGCGCAAGATTTTGATTCGCAGGTATTGCAGTAATTACTATTATAATTTTTTGGGAAACGCCTATTATCTTTTTCCGGACAGTTTCGTGCTATGTGACTCATCCCATTAGTTAGATAGTTCGTTAGTTTTAATGCGGGTGGGAAGTCCATGAAGAGCTCCCCTGGTGCTCAAGATATAAGGCCTATTGTGCCACACCCTTACTTATTCACTCTCAGCAGTCGAATCCAGACCACTTGACAAAGCCCAGTATGTCGACCACTGATCGTGTTGCAATTTCCTCTGTGTCCATAAAATGGGCCCTGAGGGTCTGTTGCCTGAGCCTAGCTAATGCCGGGCACTGGCAAAATACATGCAGGGATGTTTCGTCATCCCTGCCGCATTTCCTGCACTCTGTCGTGGGGTTATACCCCATTTTGTGCATATGATAGTTCAAGTGGTTGTGCCCTGTTAGGGTCCGTACCACTATCCTTATATCTTTCTTGGGTAAACCCAGGATTTCCCTAGCTCTGCCCATCCTATAGGTATACCCCAGGATGGATTTCGCCTGACGGCAACCCTGGGTTTACTCCCAGCATTTCCGGTGTTTTGTTCGGATCCAGCTTTTAATGGCCATCCCGACACAGCAAGACGCTATTCCCAGTACCGGTTCCGGTCCTATGCATTCGCTCGCTGCACCGCGTTTCGCCAACTGGTCCGCCTTTTCGTTGCCCTTGATCCCTGTGTGACCAGGGACCCATATGAGAGCCACTTTTTTTTTCTGCAAGTTGGTTTAATGCCTTTCTGCATTCCCAAACTAGTTCTGATGTTATGTCTGGTTTCCCTATTGCAGTTAGTGTCGCTTGGCTGTCCGAACAGATCGTAATCTGTTTGCCAGCAGCGTTTTGCTCTATTAGTATTTCAGCACAGCGAAGGACGGCCAGGACCTCCGCTTGAAAGACAGTAGCGTGTCGCCCAAGTGTGATCCCTATACCTTTGCATCTCTTGCTGTCATAAATTCCTGCTCCTCACCCTCCCTCTCCCCTGGAGCCATCTGTATACCAAATTTCCCCCTGGAGAAGTGGGTTACCATTTGTTTTCCACAGATCCCTGCTTGGGATGCAGACGCGGAAAGCTTTGGCGAACTTGAAGCGTTTTGTTATTTTATCTTGCCTCATCTGTAGAATCGGCAGTGCGCTGATATCACTCGGGAGTCTAGTGTGTCTAGTCCCCGGAGTCCATCTATTTGCTCTTGCCAGACGGCCCATCGCGTGCGCCGCTCTAGCGGTTATCGCAAAATGTAGGGGTTCCTCACAGAGCATGAATCCTATCGCCGCTGTGGGCGCAGTCCTCATTGCTCCAGTCAAGCCCCTAAATGCTAGCGTTTGTAATCTTCGTAGCCTGTCCTGCATTGTTTTAAGTTCCACCCGTGGCCACCAGACCACGGCTGCATGTAGGAGCCTGGGTTTTAAGACAGCAGAGTAGAGCCATGCAAGCATTTTAGGCCCTAGCCCCCGCGTCAACCCAAAGGCTCTCCTGCATATCCAAAAAGTCATGACAAATTTCCTGCATTGGGTCTCCAGGTGCTTTGCCGAGTTCAGCTTGCCATCTAAGATGACTCCCAGATATTTAACCGAGTCTGAACAAGTCAGCTTCCCACCACAGAATACAGGAGCGTCAACTTTCGGAACTTTATAATTTCTCGTGAAAATGACCAGATTGGTCTTTTCCGGATTTACCGAGAGCCCTGAGCTATCGCACCAGAGCTCTACGATGCGCAGCGTCGACCTTATAAGACCCATCAGTGTTTCCAGATGAGCCCCCCTGACTAGGATTACAAAGTCATCCGCGTATCCCTGAGTATAGTACCCCTCTTTATTTAGCCTTCGAAGAAGGCCGTCCACTACAATGCACCACAGGAGGGGCGACAGGACACCCCCCTGTGGGCAACCCCGCGGAGCTATCCCCCTTACTAGGCCTTCACCCCATCTGGTTTCGAGTCTTCTTCGATGCAGCATGCTTCCTATCCAGCAAACTAGCTGGTCCGGCACGCCAGATCTCAAAGCTTCTCGACAGATGACTTCTGGAGGAGTATTGCTGAAAGCACCCTCTATATCCAAGAAAGCGCCCACAGCGTACCCCTTTTGTTCCAACTGCTGCTCCAATTTTGCCACAACAGCATGAAGCGCAGTTTCTACCGAGGAGCCTGCCTGGAAAGCATGCTGCCCTTTATGCAGCGGGGAGGCCAAGAACACCTCATCCCTAATGTATCTCTCGACCAGCTTCTCCAGCATCTTCAAGATAAAAGACGTTAGTCTGATCGGTCGGAAATCTTTGGCAGCAGTGTAACCCTCCCTCCCAGGTTTGGGTATGAAGGCCACTCTGCCATCCTTCCATGCCGATGGCACCTGTTTAAGGGCTATACTTGCCCTAAATAATTTTGTCAGAGGAGGGATGACTACATTCATGCCTTTTTGTAAAAGCGCTGGATAAATGCCGTCCGCCCCTGGTGATTTAAACGGACAGAAGGACCCTACGGCCCATTCCACCTTTTTGTAATCAACGACCTTAACGGCCAAATTCCAGTCGGCCCTTTCCACACCTTGTCCCCGGCCTTCCTCCTCTTGGTCGGTTCGGATTCGCTGAAAACCCGGGAAGTGAACTTCCATCAGGTGATCCAGCGTTGCTTCTTCATCTTCGGCAAACTCACCATTATCGAGCCTTATGAGCCCGAGGCGAGCTTCCGGATTTTTCGCCAGGATCTTGTGGAGCCTCACTATTTCCGGAATGTTTTTCGATTCCTCGCAGAAGCCCCTCCAATCTTCCTGCTTATACTTCCTTATGTTTTTATTGTATTCACACTGGGCCGTCTTATAGATGTCCCAGTCCGAAGGCAATTTAGTTATATTTGCCCTATTGCACAACATTCTTGTCTTTTTACGGAGTTTCTCCAGGTGGGTGTTCCACCATTCTGCTCCTTTCCTAGACTTAATTGTGCCTGTAGGGCAATTGTTCTCATATAATGTTGTCAGGACCATAGCTTGTGGGGAATTCCATAAGCCTCCCTTTAAGTTCCTCTTTATATGAGTCCCAAAGTGTATTTCTGGGGTTTTTGATATTAGAAACCACTGGTTTAGCTAGGGTTAATCGAAACACGATGTGTTTGTGGTCCGAAAGGGACTCCTCATCGGAGACTCTCCAATCCACTACCCTGCTCCTCAGTGCACCTGAACATAGAGTCAAATCGAGAACCTCACTCCTGTTTTTAGTCTGGAATGTGGGAGTATCACCCCGATTCAGAATCTCCAGCTCTGTGCCCGCTATGTATTCAATTAAATCTCTACCTCTGTCATTGATGTTTGTGCTTCCCCACACCGTGTGGTGAGAGTTTGCATCACAGCCCAACAGCAGAGGGATCTTGTTCTCTTGACAATACCGAATTAGAGCCTCCACCTCTCTGGGAGGCGGGGGTCCCTCGGCGTCGCCAGGGAAATAAGCCGAGGCAATAAATACCTCTAGCCTCTCTCCATTACTGCCCCTGAGTCTCACCTTAATAACGGTGGGATCTCTAGAGCAGAATTTAGGCACCAAGATCGCATCCATACCCTTGACGGCTATGCATGCCCTTGGCGTTTTTTCGCGTGGCCCCTTACATATGGAGCCACATCCTGACAAGCCACAAATCCTTTCCCTATATAACCAGGGTTCTTGGATTAGGGCGAGCCCTGTCTGCACCACAGACATGCGTCTGGCTAAAACCGCCGAGGCGCCTTTGCTGTGGTGCAAATTAATCTGCGTAATGAAGATTCCCGTCTCAGCCATTGAAAGGCTAGTTCGGGGCACCTCCGGATGCTTCTGGGACCCCTGCGGATCCCAGTTGGGTCACCCGGAAGGTAATCCTACTCGCCCCTAGATAGGGACGATAATCTAGAGCCGCAAGGGCTCTGATTGAAGATTCGGGAAGACCAACGACTACAATCCAGCCTCTCCCCTTCGGCCTGGATCCCTGCCTGTCGGAAAACACCTTCCACGAATCAGTTCGTAGCGACGGGTTCTGAAAACTCAGGCGCCCCAGAACGGTCGCCGGACTCTCGGGATTAACGGGAATCAGTACGGTCGCTCTGCGGTACCTTTGCAGACACTCCGTCCTCTTGACTTCCAAGTTCAGACCTTCTCTAAGCCTGAACATTGGGGTTTTCTCCACAATCCAGTCTCCCGACCAGATATCCGCGACCTCCACAACGATAGCCCCCGACCTAATGAAGATGTCGTTGAATCTGGGGGCGCGTCCCTCACGAGGTAACGCGTCAATCCCTTTTAAAATTTCATACCTCAACCTGTACAAATCCTCGAGAGTTAGACAGTCATCAGGATAACCCGACGCAACGACAACTCTCACCAGGGCGTTGTTGGCCATCTGCGCGAAAGTAAGGCCCTGTGTTACCAGAGCCTTCTGCCGTTTCAACTCCCTGTTTGGGGGAGTTTCTCCGGAACCCTTCTTCCTCTTGCCTATAAAATAAGCCTGAGGAGTTGCTCCGGGTAAAGTTTGAGCAGCCACTGCCCCCTGTGAGGAGCCTTGGCTGCTGTTTGCGAGCCGCGCATTACGGGCTCTCCTTCTTTGTGCTCCGCTACGGTGCCTCTTCCCTACGGAGAGTTCCGTTAGCTGCACTTCCAAGGCTTCGACATAATTGTCTCCACCATCTTCATTATTTCGCACCGCCTCTGGAGGGTTGCCCCCTACGGAGCCTCCCTCTTTTGGCGGTGGGTTGGGTGATGGACCCGAAACGGATCCCTCATCGTTTATGTTTTTTTTTTTTTAATTTTTTGGAAACATTTATGTCCAACGAGAAGCTAGGGAAATAGGAAACACACCCCACAGAGCCCCGCTTGCAGGGGGCGGGTCTAAATACTATGGGATTCGACCTGGTGTCCCAAAGTCTCCGTTAAGACACCTCCTTTGAAACCGTCGCCTGACCATCTCTACTGAGGGGGGCAGACCGGGCGTCCAAGGATTTGTTGACCAGAGTCCGTCAGTTCCCCAGAGTAGCCACACCTCGCGATGCGGCCCATTACAATTGTAACATTTTACTGAGGACGGGGAACTGCGTCTATCCCGGTCTTCGGTCTTTATGTGTAATACTCTCTTTCTTTCTCCCGAGCGATTATCGCGACGTTTTCTTTTCTTTCCTACGTGGGCTTCTGGAACGCCTACCCTCACAATCTGACGATCCATCACTGGAATTATTTTTTGAATCGGCTAATTCTAAAACTCTTCCACGATGCTCGGATTCGCGTCCTTCCTTTGCTGCTATTTTTATCGCGCCAGCCAAATCTACCGGTCGCTGCGATTTTACAACCGATGACAGTTCCCGTAAACCGAGAATAAAACCCATTGTGGCGCTTATTTTCGTTGTTTGTTTTAATCCGGTGATACTTTGTTTGGTAAAAGAAGAATCGTGGTCTATAACTTAGTTTATTTGATTAGTTAAAGCCGTGACTCGACCACCGAATTTTGTAACGCGTTCCCCTTTCTTTTGACAAATTATCTATATTTCAGATTGTAATTCAATAAATTCTTTTTCCGCCCCGTACGCGTTTTTGAGATCATTCAGCAAGTCATTCAAATTTTCATAGTTTTTCTTTTCGACGTGGACAGCAGCGTCCCCTTGTATTCCGGGATCAAATTGCGAACGTCTTTTAAACTTAAGGTTTTTCTCCGATTTTGCTCGGTGTAGATCGCGCCGCCGTCCTCAACGCAATATCGCGCGCAATATCTCGATTTCTTTTCTTAATTCCTGTTCAACAATACTAACAGGTGGCATGATAACAAGTGGAGTCACTTGTAAATTTGATTCTTGTGTGACACCCGGTAGAGTCGTGGTCACAGGTGGTTGATTATTTTGATCCTGATATCCACTAGAAGACTTGCCTTCACCTGTACCCGTGCCCGCACCGTTCTGTTTTTCGGTGTCACTCATTTTTCATATTACCAAAATCAAAATTTAACACAAAATGGTATTTGCCATCGCACATTAGCCCTGCACTTTCTACGCTATTTTCGATGACAGGAATATTAAGAAAAGGCAAATTTGAATTTACTAATAAGTTACGCTCGAGCGAGAACATGGAAGCGCAACACGAGCTTCCCGTTCGTAAAACAAGATTCGATCTGCCATTTTCAAAAGCGCTTCGGCGAGAGCAAGTCAAATCGGCGCGCGCAGAGCCCAAAGGGTCCCATCCCTTCCTTGAATCGATCCACGAGTTGATCCACCCTGCGAAAAAAGATTCATTTAAAATCGATTGACTGCAATTCAAAAATAAAATCGTCAATCGACAATTTTGGTGAAATGCAATTCAAGTCAAATATGGTGAATTGCATTTATTATCCAAATGTTAGATCGCAATTGAAAGATTTGTCAGTGAATTGAATTGAATGTCTGCAACTGCAGTGAATTGTAGATATGCAATAGAACGAGTGTGCGGTCTATTGCACTGAATTGTTTCGCAAGCCAATGAACCGTCTTTTGGATTTAATTGACGACTTTCAATTCAAAAAGAATTTTGTAAATTGTTTTATATTATTCAATAGAGGTTAATGTAGAAATGGAGATTGGTCATGCGATGCATCTAATTGTATTGAATCGCACATAAATTTATAGACCGGAACTGTTTTTAATTGGAGTTATGCAATAAAATTTTAATTTATTGAATAATAAAATAATACGTTAATGAGTAGTATTATTGAAGAGATTTGCAGGGCATCCAATCGATGAGCTTTTCTTCGATGACGTAGTATTCATCCCTACCTATCTGACAATTTCTCGGGGTGCGCAATGCGCTTGCGCTCTTATACGTTCGAAACTGAATTTTCAAGAGGGACTGGACTTCAGCTTTCTCCTCGTGGACGAGCGAGCGAAACTGATCCAAAACATGTGTCGCGTTTCCAGTTTACACAAGACGCCAATGTCAAGGACCGTTCAGTCGTAAACCCTTCGATCTATCGCACACGACGTTAGTCTCGGTCGAAACCCTCATAAAAATAAACAGGATAGAATTACAAAGAATTTCCCTTTCAAATGAAGGGTACTAAATTCGAGCTGAATTTTTGTTATCGAAGAATGTACTTGTTCAAGCTCTTAGCCGAACCTCGCTTTTTTAAAGTTTACAGATGTTTTTTTTTCTATAACCTATAGCTACATTCTTTCACGTTCTAGTGAGAGCTCGCCGAGTGACTTTTTGCTTTGAATTTAAACAACTATTTTAAACGAATATATAAAATTACAAAAATGAAAAATTGCATACAAATTTTGCCGCATTATTAGTCTGACATCTAGTGAGTTTATAACGAGTTTTTCTGCGCTCATTACATTGCATCGCTCGTAGCGCCTCTTTCGGGAACATGCATACATACATACAGATCTGCATACATACAGGCATACAAATTCGTAAAACCTGGGGTGGGACTCTGATGCTTTAAATCGAACGGACCTCTCTTTCTACCATGTGAGATAGACGACGAGGTGCAATCAAAGTTCAAACGATCGTTTCGAAAACTCTCTTTCTATCGTATATGGTAGACAGAGAGGGTCCGATGGTTGCCAACGACAAGTTGTACTGGTCGTTTCATAACTATGAGATCCTCTCTGTCTACCATATTCGATAGAAAGAGAGCTTTCGAAACCATCGTTTCGGTTTTGATCGCGCCTCGTTGTCTATCGCACAAGGTAGAAGGAGAGGTCCGTTCGATGTAAGGCATCGGAGTCCCACCCCTGTGTTTCGTGACAAGCATGTATGCATTTTAAACCTGGCCCACCTACGAGTGGATCATTGTAACCCGGCACCTTGCTCCTATCCCCCCACCATCATGCAGTTTTCCCTGTTCGTTACGGAAAAAGCCGTGGTATGGCGCGGCTGTTGCCTGACGGTACATTTTCACCCATATTATTATGAAGTAATGACGGTACGGTTGAATCTTCCGTTTATTATTAAGATTAAAAATGGAATGCGAGCACTGCAAAGTTATAATTTCTACAAAACCAAACCCTCATAGGCATTTACAAGAGGTACATAAAGTACCAAAAA
This sequence comes from Andricus curvator, assembly GCA_932195095.1. Classification (NCBI taxonomy): domain Eukaryota; kingdom Metazoa; phylum Arthropoda; class Insecta; order Hymenoptera; family Cynipidae; genus Andricus; species Andricus curvator. The sequence goes on from CAKNYM010047661.1 coordinate 35,195, forward strand.
AAAAAAGAAAATGTTAATGTTCAAATTGTGACACGGAATTCATGGTGACAAAAAATTTGAAGGAACACTTACAACTATTTCATGCAGTGCCAAAGGTTTTTGAACAAAAAATATTAAAATTTTCGATTTGCAATGCAGAGTTCACGCGAAATTCAAACTTAAATAAACATTTACAACGATTTCATGCGGAGAAGCTGTCCCATGCATGTTTCATGTAAGTACAAATTCAATCTGTACTCATATTGATACAATTAAATTACGTTTTTTTAAATCAAATGTTTCCTTGTTGACCCTGTTCGTTTGCAAAGTATATATTTGTGCGTCAAAACTGCTTGCCTTTACTGTCAGGATGAGACTTGATCATGAAAATTAGTCATGTGATATTTTTTTATAATTTTTGAAACAAACGATATGAGTCAATTCCTATTATCGTAATTTATGGGCAAAAAAGGATAGTTTTTTCCATCTTATTCTGTAAAAACTATCTTTTTAGATTGAAAATGTAACTCCTTTTTTGACAGTTGAACTACTTTATTAAAAATTCATTTTTTTCATAGAAGATTCATAATATTAGCACATTTATATGCAAGGGAAGCGGAATCGCAGAGTCGATAAATATATAACAATTCCTTTGCGCTTTGTAAGGGACATGATGTTCAAAAGAATAATATGCGTGACAAAGAACAAGCCCACACATCGTATGGAAGAGATGGCCCACAGTCATCACAGAAGTAAAATTATCGAAGACTGCAAAGTACAAGTTGTTCGCGAAAACGAATGGCTTCTAGAATCGTCAACTCCAGGAGCAATACCACATAAAGTGGTACAAGGTACTGTCAATGATTGTAATGGATGTCCTCTAACTTGCCCTGGATGTCGCGTTTGTGTTCACCAAATCAGGTGCAGCTGCACAGACAATCAAGTCAGGTGGATTCATTGCAAGCATGTACATGCTTGTGTGCGCGTGTCAAAACAGAAAATCTCTGTTTTTGTACCAAATGAAGAAGAAGTTACTTCAGCTTTCGAAAATCATAACAACAATGTTATTCAGGCATCTCAGGGATTGTGGTTAATTGATAATAAGGAATAAAAGTTGTTATATAATTTGTACCTTTTGACTAAAGTTCAATAAATATTGATTGTTTAATAAGAATAAAAAGTGACTTTGAACATAAATTAACAATATAATACAAATAATATTCATCGAAATTTGTTGACATATCATTCCGCAATGATGAAATACCACCAATTGAATCTTTACGATTTAAATACATTGCGTCAATTCAAATCCATTAAGGTACATTCAATGCTAGTTCTACCAATTGCATTTAATTGCAAATGCTCATTTCAACATTTCCATTTAAATATAATTGGCCTTTTTTATTTGCAGAGTATGTACATAAAATTTAAAAACATTTATTTACATTTGTGATCGCCCGACAGTACAATTCTGAACGCCTTTTGATGTTTTTTTTAATGATCTTACGTCTTCCAAGTACAATTAGTGACTTTGAATATTTCACTCAAACTAACTAAAAAAATTTTATTTATCAACAAAGTTCAATTTTTTTGTCTAACTTTTCAGTGATACCATTTATTTTAAGACTTTCAAATTCATTGCAAAAAAATGTCATAAATCAATGTAATAACTAAATAAAAATAATTTCCAGTGGGTTAGAGCAAGACAATTTTTTTACAATGTTATAAACAAACTAATGAAGAAGAGTATTTTTTCGTGATTCGCAACGATTGGGTTGTCACGTCCAGCGACTATTACAATAATAATTATTATTATTATAATTGATGATAGTTATTATTTGTTAATAAATAATTAATAGATAGTGATTGATTATTGATAGTTAATAATTTATAATAATTAATGATAATAATTGATTATTATTATTATTCTTACTATTGTTCAACTTAAAAACCTATTGTAAACTTTTACTTGGCGACCATTATTCAATTATAAACTTTTACTATAATCACGTTAAGCAAACATTACCTTTATTGTCTATTAATTATTTTTGATGTTAAATATTGTTGATTTACTGGTCAAATAATTTTTCGGCGAAACGAGAAAAAATCTCCCTCAACCCGTATTTGAACCGGGCACGCCACTATCCATGAGTGGAGCGTTAACCAATTACGCCACCGAGGCTGCAGCAGATAATTTCTCGTTTCTCCTATAACCACAGGATGACGCGGGTCTGCATCTCATTAACCTGTGAAACTTGTAGTGACTCATTCTAGTCTGAATAATTTCACCGAAATCTGAATATAATTTTAATAATTTATGTTATTTTTTTTTGTTGACCAGGGTAATTAATTAATTATTTTTGATGCTAAATATTGTTGATTTACTGGTCAAATAATTTCTCGGCGAAACGAGAAAAAAGTCTGCCTCAGCCCGGATTTGAACCGGGAGCGCCACTATCCATGAGTGGAGCGTTAACCAATTACGCCACCGAGGCTGCAGCAGATAATTTCTCGTTACTCCTATATCCACAGGATGACGCGGGTCTGAATCTCATTAACCTGTGAAACTTCTAGTGACTCATTCTAGTCTGAATAATTTCACCGAAATCTGAATATAAT
>CAKNYM010047661.1:40423-69382 GCA_932195095.1 Andricus curvator
TTATACACTAAAATTTGTTTGAAATGTTTTTATATATTCTCTTATGATTTTAAAAAAATGAAAAATCACTTTAAATTCTCCTAGTAATCTTAAATAACATTTTTTATTATCATTTTTGCTACTTGATTATTTAATTTTCCGACTTCCACTTAACTTTGCAAAAACTTTTGCCATAAGTTGCAAAACATTGATGTAACCTCAATTGCTGTCGTTGTCATCACAAGAGTGGTTGTAATGCACTGGCGCTCACTCGCACACTTCTCGCGGGAGAAAAGGAGATAGCAGATCACAGTGCGCATCCCCGAATGTGTAGTCACCCGTGAGCCCTAACCTGAAATCACAGAAATTATAAACATAATTTCTATAAAATCCTTTTGGATTTCCAGAAAATTCACAAGTAGAACACTTTGTCTGCACCAAGAATCTCGAAGACTCACTTTTTTATTTATGTGAACACCACTATACAATCATACTTTTCGATAACAATCTGGACAAAGAACAATGTGCGTTCCTTGCAAATCTAACTTTACGCTAAACATATGAGCAGAAAATGCAGTCTTGACTTCGAAAAACAGTAAATTGACAGTTCACGAGTGACTTTTTAACTGAATACAATTTAAGATACACATACAATTCCGGTTGTGTTCGAGAATTTTAGAGGCTTAGGACAAAGCGTCACTTGAAACGCGGACTAGATTATAGAAACGGAGCAGAATACCAAGAACGCGTCGTGCGCATGTCCCAGCGCGATTAAGGCAGAGCAACCTGAAATTCAGTAAGGCAGATAGCAAAATGCCCGCCGACTGCAAGCGATCTGCCGGCCCGCGGTCCGATCGATCGGACCGACGTGCCTCCAGATATGCACCTTAATGTGCACACCATTGATGTCTATATGCCAGCCCGACAGGCGGGAGCGACGCGGTCCGGCGAACTGCATGACCGACGGTCCGGTAAAATGCAGGCTGAGTGTGCGAGCTTCCCTCTACGGTGCGAGTAGATTAAAATTAAAAAAATCTTTTGTTATGTAAATAAAACAAAAATTTCTTCCTCCAAATAGCATGAAAGGTAATGACGAAATTCTGCGTATAATAAGTCCAAGTTGAAAGAAAAATTAAAAATGTTATTTTTATAAAAAAATATATCTTTTTATAATATTGACATTTTTCTTTCAACTTGGACTTTATTATACGCGGAATTTCATCACCTTTCGTGCTATTTGGAGGAAGAAATTTTATTTTATTAACATTGAGAGTTTTCGCGTTAGAAAGGGAGGTTAGGTTGGCCTCAGTACTTTATTATATTCCCGAACTATAGTTTTTCAAGGTTGCATATACTAACCCACTTTTTATTCAACGCACAGCAAGCAAGGCAAACCAAAAACAGCAGTCCGCCATTTTGCGCAAAATGGAAAAGTCGATCCTTTTATTCATCCGGAACGACTCACGTCGCGCTAAGTCCGAGGAAAAAATCACGGGTGAATGCCACTCTCAATCTACTCGCATTATCAGCCTGCAGCGGTCCTGCCAGTCGCAGGTCCGTCGTTCCTCGCCATTTGCACGACCGACGGGCGTCTAATGTGCCGGACCGTTGTTCGCCCTTCGCTCGCATTCGGACTCTGCCGGCCTGACGCGTGCATTTAGTAGACAGGTTTGTCTCCAGTCCGTCGGGCCGATCACGAGCCGGCACGTATTGTTATCTGGGGTACTACTTCTTAATTTTAGGTAACGAAAGCTTACATGTTATTTCAGGTTGCCTATAACTTACTTTCAGAACTGTATATTGAAAGTTAGGTGCATAGTTTATTTTATTTCATTCGAGAACTGCTTATTTCTTATTTAAGATAAGTAAGTGCTTTATTCAAGATCGTCGGTATACTTAAATTTAGTTGCTTCCTTATTTCAAGTCAAATATGAAATCAAGTCGAATATAATTTTAAGTATTCGTTTTTACTGTGTGATTTTTGTAAAAATTAAAAAATATATATTTAATGTTCGCTCAAGGTCAATTTTGTTCAAAGAGCTTGTTTCTGAGTAAATTGACTCTATTATTATTGTTTCTGATCTCGTTCTGTCACTCATGGATTGTGTTTTTCATAGAAAACATTGAAATCTGTACTTTGTTTCACGTTTATAAAATAATAATTAAAGGTCACTCAAGGTAATTTTTTGTACAAAATATTGATCTATAAAGAATATTTGTCAAACTATAGAACGGATTTCTTCGCCCGAAATACAAACCTAAATTGGACTATAGTAAAAACAACTGGAAAAAATGAGATGTAAGCCAAATTTTGTAAAGAAGATTAACCTTAGTCGACCTATAAATATTCATTTTATTCCGCGAAAGATTAAAAAAAAATCTTTTCGAAACGCTTTTATTACAACAATTTTATTAAAGAACAATATTGTTTATAAAAATAATAATAGTATAATTTTTACATACGTTTCTTGAAATAAAAAATTACCAACGAGATTTGTAGAAAATCTTTCAAGGAATAAAATGATTGTCCCGGAAGTTAGAACCGAAAAATTAATACTTCAAAAAAATTAAAGTTGTGCTAAATTGAGCCAGACTCGCGACTGGGAGAAATCGGGAAATGAAAGTGAATCTGTTTTTTGACCGGAAAATAACAGCACTTTTTAAATTGATCAGCTGTAAATATAAGTTAACTCATGCTTTTAGAAACTGAAATGTAGATCGAATATTAAAAATTGAACAGTAATTGATTTTACAAGAAGATTCTGGATCTGTTCAAAATTATATAATTTACATATTTTAACGTTAAAATTTGAACTAATTTAATTCGAAAACTTTAGTAGTTACGCAAATGTAAACGTCCGATTGAGTCTTCATAAACAATGTTCAATTTAAAAATCACATCAAATTGATAGATTCATAAATAAACGCCTTTATTCAATTTCAAAATCTCATTCAAGTATTGTTTCAGAATAAACTATTCCTCTTTTAACCCATTCAATTTGGAATTTTGAAATGAACAAAACAGAGCAGAACAATTTTCAATATTAAACAATTCGAAACTAAATTGTCACAATTTCAGAGTGATAAATTTAAACTTTGAATTTTACAATTATAATTTTTCTATTTTTTAATTTGTAATTTGAAGGTAAGAGTATTGATTTTTGATTTGCAAATAACAGTTGAACAATGATTAATTTAGAAAAAATTTAAATAAGTTCGAGGTTTTTTAATGTTTCGAACAAAATCAGTACCGGGCCCCAAAATTTCTTTCACCGACCCTGAAGCCCGTGAAGTGTACAGAAAAGTCCGGGCCCGTTTCAAATTATAAAGTATGCACTTGTCATATTGCATTATTTGAAAAAGTTAGGTATTTATTTAATATTTAAATCAAGATGTTCTTAAAAAATAAAAAACTTCGCACCGTTTGGCAATTATTACACAGCCACACAAAAAAAATATGTTTTCGGATCTGGAGGTCAGACCATGTACACTATAAGTTTTTGGGTTCGCTGAATCCGAATCCGAAGTCCAAAAAACCCCGGTACGTCAGGGTTCTGACATAACCTCAAAAAACCTCATAAAAAATCTTTTTTCGGGTCTGGAGATCAGACCATATTTACTAAATATTTTTGGGGTCGCTGAATCCGAATCCGAGGTTTAAAAAAACCCCAGCATGTCAGGGTTCTGACATAACCTCAAAAAACCCCATAAAAAATCTTTTTTCGCGTCTGGAAATCAGACCATGTTAACTATGTGTTTTTGGGGTTGCTGAATCCGAATCCGAGGTCCAAAAAACCCCAGCACGTCAGGGTTCTGACACAACCTCAAAAAAACCTCATGAAAAATCTTTTTTCGGGTCTGGAGGTCAGACCATGTTTACCATATGTTTTTGGGGTCGCTGAATCCGAATACGAGGTCCAAAAAACTCCAGCAAGTCAGGGTTCTGGCATAACCTCAAAACACTTCATAAAATTTGTTTTCGAGTCCGGGGGTCAGACCATGTTTATTATATGTTTTTGGGGTCGCTGAATCCGAATCCTGAGGATCCGACTCTCTGCATCGTAACACGCTTGCGTTCGCCTGCCATGACGGCATCAAAGCCGTAATCCAGGGACTTAGCCGGATCACAGGCTCATTCTGTTGCCCGCCGTCACCGCGAGGAGGTGCCTTGGATACAGACACACGTAAGTCGGATGAATAAATTTCACGAGTTTCTTTGAAAATCAGAACCCTGACGTGCTGGAGTTTTTAGACTACGGATTCGGATTCAGCGACCCCAAAAACATATAGTAAACATGGTCTGACCCCCGGACTCGAAAAAAAATTTTATGAAGTATTTTGAGTTTATGCCAGAACCCTGACGTGCTGGAGTTTTTTGGACCTCGGATTCAGATTCAGCGACCCCAAAAACATATGGTAAACATGGTCTGACCTCCAGACCCGAAAAAAAGATTTTTTATGAGGTTTTTTTGAGGTTACGTCAGAACCCTGACGTTCTGGGGTTTTTTGGACTTTGGATTCGAATTCAGCAACCCCAAAAACATATAGTTAACATGGTCTGATTTCCAGACCCGAAAAAAGATTTTTTATGAGGTTTTTTGAGGTTATGTCAGAACCCTGACATTCTGGGGTTTTTTTAACCTCGGATTCGGATTCAGCGACCCCAAAAACATATAGGAAACATGGTCTGACCTCTAGATCCGAAAAAAGATTTTTTATGAGGTTTTTTGAGGTTATGTCAGAACCCTGACGTGCTGGAGTTCTTTGGACCTCGGATTCGCATTCAGCGATCCCGAAGCTCTTTCAAGAGATTTACAAATTTGAAGGCATTCCAAAAGATTTTAAAGTTGTTGACATATCTTAGGGTATTTTTAAAAGATTTCAGTAATTTGAAGTGATTCAATTCTTTCTCTTTTTTCCTCCGTTATTTATTTGTCTCTAATGAGCCGAAAAGGAGGTAGTTTGGAAACCTAATTTTGGTTTGTGAATGTATTTCATGCTCTTTTTGCATAAAATTATTCATAAGAAAGTAGATTTCATTTGGATTTCAAATTTAAAAAAAACGATTCTCACTATTTGAGGGCATTTCAAAAGGGCACTTTCAGAAGATTAGAAAAATTTCTAGGAATTTCCAAGGATTCGACTGATCTTAAGGTATTTGAAAAATTTGCATAGTGTATTAAAAAGTTTCCTGGAATTTTGGAAAATATGGTACGATTTCGTAGGGCCTATTATGATATCTCGAAAAATCCCAAGTGATTTTGTAAGATTTCCGAGGATTTCAATGATTTTAAGGGATTTTGAAAGCTCACAAGGTATTTTGATAAATTTTCCAGGAATTCAGGATATATCATCAAATTCTTTTAAATTCAAAAGGACATTAGTTACATTATTAATCCTCATTAGTCACTGTTTGTCACTCTTTCAATTTTTTCAATCAAATTAGGCTGTGGTAGCCTACATATAAATTGAAAATGCATCAATTCAAATTTGTTTTGATCCTATTATAAAAGATTGTATATGTTAATAAAGTGACAAGTTCAGAATTTTGGTCTTATTAATGGCCAGGGAATTTTGAAAATGAAGTTTTGCGAAAACCCTGATAATATATATATATATATATATATATATATATCTTAATGAACCCAGGGTGATTAATGAACCAGGCAGAAGTCAAGGGATTTCTGTGGGAAGAACTTCAAGTCTCTGTCAAAAGTAATTAGGGCTGGCAAACAGTCACTTTTAGAATTTTATTGACATCATTTAGAATATTTCAAAAGATTCCAAGAAATTTTTTTAATAGATTTCAATAATTTGAAAGGATTTTAAAGATTTAAGATTTTTTGTTTGTAATTCCAAGGAATTTTCAAGAGCCTTAGAAAATTTCGAGAAATTTTGAAAGATTTGAAACGATTTAAAATATCTTGAAGGGTTTTTGAAGATTTTAATGCACTTTCAAGATATTATTAATTTTTAAAGAAATTTTATAGGATTTTAATATCTTTAAGAGAAACAAAACAATTTTTTCTGGATTTTTCAAGAATTTTGTAGAACTTCGGAGTATATGAAACTATTTCATAGGACCTGCAAGGTTTCAATATATTTTCAAATATTTAAATGAATTTCATGAGATTTCCGAAGATTTCAATGATTTTAATGAATCTTAAAAGCTCTCAATGTATTTCAATAAATTTTTCAGGATTCAGGAAAATATTATAAAATTTCATTCAACTTCATGGGATTTTATAATATTTTAATGTATCTTAAAGAATTCATTCACAAGAAGTGAGGGATTTTGTAGGTTTTCACATATTTGAAGAGATTTTAAGATATGTTTTGCAATTAATTTGAATTCATTTGAAATTCACCCTGAATCATTACTAATTCATTCAGAATTCTTTTATTATCTCTTTACAATTTTTTTAATTTAACTGATTTCTTTTAAATGAAATCAATTCTCTTCAGTTCAATCAATTTTTTTTTTTAATTTTCAGTTTTTGTTTAATTCGTGTTGATGCACATATTGACTTTTAGTCACTTTTTGGATTAGAAATTATCTTGCTGCAAAAAACGTCAAATTAAAAATTATTGCTTCACACTCACGAGATTTTCTCTGGAAATCTGCTTTCCGCCAACATCGCATTCAAAATACAGTACACCTTCAAATATTTGTCAATCCGACTTTTTTTGTAGGGTACTTTTTTCTGCTTTTTTTCGGTTTAAATGGGTCACTTTTTTAAAATAAATTGAAGCTGTAAAAGCCTTTAGAATAATAAATGGCAAATTCAGGTCTCGGGCTCAACACACTATTGACACTTTTTTTTAAAGCGTTGACGCTGTTTTGCTATTATTTCGAAGAAAATACACTAAAGACACTACTTTCAAATCAAAAACACGAATTTATCAACCAAGAAAGATTTTTCAAATAATAAAAAAAAATGTCATAAAAAATGTTGATTTTTCAAGCCAAAAACATGGGCTTTCAACAAAAATGTTAAATATTTAACTGAATATTTAAATTTTCAATCAAAAAGATGAATTTTTAAACAAGAAGATTAATTTTTTATCAGAGAAGAAGAATTTTGAATGAAATATGTACATATATTTTTAACCAAATATTTGAATTTTCAACTAAAAAGATTAATTTGCTACCAAAAAAAGACGAATTTTTAATAAATGACATAAATCTCCACCTAAGTACTTTGAGCAATGGATGTGATGTTAGTTCAAATTTGATTTGATTAATTTTCAGTTTATATTTTTTCCCTTCGAATTTTTTTACATAAATGGTTGAATTTAAAATAAAAAAGATCAATTTTTAAACACAAATGGAGCAGATAAATTTCAAACTTTAATATTTTCACTAATGGAAGATATTATCTACATTTTGAAACGATAATTAAACAATTATATCGAGGAAAAATCTAATAAAAAAATTAAACTATCAGATAAAAACAATGCTTCATAAAAATAGTATATAAAAAGCGACGTAAGTCCGACGATGTAAACCAAATACTTTGTGCAACGTTTTTGTATTATTACTTATATAACACATGTGGATTTAAAAAATAAAATTTATAAGCTGGGCCAGTACACGTCAGAAATATCAGGACCTGCAGGTCGTTGTTCGATTTTAATCAAACTTTGAAAGATTATAATGCTGTACTTTATACTTTCAATCATTTTATGAAAAATATTTTACATACAATTTTTGTCTATAGAATGAATCCATGTAAAATTAGACATGTTCTACAAGTATAGTCGCAGAATATATCAGCTAGAAAATATTTTTCTTGGTTAGATTATGCGATACGTAAAAATAATTTATTAAAAAAAAAGTTAAAAACAGATTGCCGCAGAAAGAAAAAAATTAAATTTTTTTGAAATTTCTTTGTTAAATTTATCTTTTAATAAGAAAGCGACTGTAACGTTTATAAAGGCCTGGAAATTTCTATGGATAGGATAATTTTCTTCTTATAATAAAAGAATTTACTTATTTTTACGTAAACAACAACAGATTCGATAAAAATGTTCACGTATAAAAAAGTTATACTAAAATACATTTTACTTTTTCGTAACAACTTGCATCATTTATGATAAAAATTAGAAAATTAATTTTTCATGAAAAAACTTCACTACATCTCTCAATGCATAATAAAATATTAGTGGCAAATGGATTACTATTGAGCAAAGGCAATAATTGCCGAGCAAATAGACAACTTAAACATTTTTTATCATATTTCTTAAAAACTGAAAGATTGGTAATTACTACCCTTATTCTATGTATCATTCATTTTCTTCAATTTTGTACAACTTATATAATAATAAAAATTAATATTATTCGTAGCATTTATCAAATTGAAATTCATATACTCATATACATGTTATAACGAACAATTCACAATTTATTTTAGAAATAATATTTCTTTTAATTTATGAAATGAAAAATTTCATTACGGCAACATAATTTACAAATAAGTTCAGTAGTAAAGAAATTTAAGAGTAATTTATAATAAATTGAATTCTAATTATATTCTCAATCCTTTCCAGATGATAACGATGACAGAATTTACCTACAAATGAATTATGAGAAATCTATGGCAACGGCCATACCACGCTGGAAACACCAGTTCCCGTTAGATCACTGAAGTTAAGCAGTGTTGGGCGCGGTTAGTACTTGGATGGATGACCGTCTGATACTACTGCGTTGCTGTTGGCGGTCGTGGGTGTGGTGAGCCCACACTTGTAGTTATTTACTGCAAGAAACTATCCACCTAGAAACACTACCCGAATCGGGTAGTGTCACGCTTACCCCTTGAGGCTCGCCGAAAGGGAAATGGCTTAATGGTATATATATTTATTACTCCTTTAATAGAGAAAAAAATGAAAAGGAGCTCCTTATTGGAAGCTAAAGACATCATACTGTGGTGCCTTCTAATTATTTTATACGAATATTTCGTGACAATAATTAAATATAAATAACATAGAAAAAATAAGTTGTTGGTTCATTCTTTTTTAAAAACAAAAAACCAATAGGCGCGCGCCTTGGCGCGCGCAAGACTACTAGTAGGTCATACTTAGCTAATACAGTTACTAGTCCGAATAGTCACATAATTGTAACAAGATTAAAAAAACCAGTCACTGGTGACTTCCATGCTGGTCACCCAGTGACAATATATTTCCCACTCAAAGTAGTAACAAATTACAAGCGAAGCAGGTAACATTATCCCGCCATTGTAATCACATGCTTGTAACAAAGTGATGTTTGGAAACGCAACGTGCAATGACAGCTTAACCTCAAAATATACATCGTTTCGGAATTATAATTATGAATATTTTTGCAAAAATGTTGGAAAGGAACATAATTAAACGATAAATAAGTTCCAGAAAAGGGAGATAATATGTGAACAAAGCTTTTATAAAAAAAACAGATATTTATCAGCTGAACCCTTACGAAAAAGAAATTACATTATAGAGGTTAGACCCAAAATGTATATGTATAAATGAAGATCGCTGCCGGCTGTTACCGCCATGCTACTAGTCTGACAGGGAACGGTTGCAAACAAGCCTCCCTAGTAAACTACGGCGATTATGCCGTTACCTGCTAGGAGACTGAGATACAAGTAACAATTCCTCTGATAACATGTGATCATTCAGGAACCTTTCAGGATGGTAACAGGTTAGCTGGGTATGTACGCTATACGAAACAGGTGCGGTTGCGTGCTCAACCTATATGAAAAGTGGGGATGCCAGGACCCGCGACGACGGGAGCATCGTGATTACCAAGGATTACTCGAATCGTCAGATTCGTCAGTCTGCGCTCAATGGTTCAAGAGAACACTGCGTTGGTCGTTTGACTCTCGGGATCATATTCGATCAAGGAATTTCGTTGCTTAATGAAAGGAGTCGCGATTAAGCTTCAGGTATGACTTATAAGGAGGACTAAGGATAAATAGGAACTTCTTTTCAGGTTTTCATATGTGGAACCTTATAAATTATTACTAAACTAAACTTTTAAGTACCTGCCCCGCTCAGGACCTGTCAAAAATAGAATTTTTTAGAGTTATGCTAGAGATCAGTAAGGTATTTCATTCTTTTTCAACCCACTATTAAGTCGGAGCTCAATAATGCCAGCATGGCCGCTCTAAAATGATTATATTTAAATCGACAATACAGAGTTTGAGGGTAAATTAATATAATCAATAAATGGTGATGTGTTTGACGATCTAATTCAATTTCTCATTGGTCTTTCAACCCGTTTCCATAGGGAGCTCAACTAAGGGGAATTGTGGAATTACAAACGCAACCAAATCACCATTAATTGATTAATAATTTTGGTGGAAGGATTCTTAGGAATTATAAAAATTCCCAGCAAAGAGCTATGAATTCTTGCTATTCAAAATAGCATGGTTTTTAAAAGGTAAGAAAATTTTTATTGAAATTGAAATCAAACGCCACTAAAAGAATTTGTGGTTTAATGATATTCAAACTAAACAAAATATAAAACAAGTAGGAAAATGAGACAATATTAACAATTTAATTCTAAGTCCCTCTCACGGGAGGGAAAATCAGTGAGGATTCGAACTCAAACATACGCGTAATCGTGAGTCTCGAAATAATGAATTGATTTTTAAAACAAAAATAATACATTCGCAGGAATAATTTAATTATAAAAAATGACCTATTCAAGCGTGATTAGCCGGCATGAGTCACGAAAGTAGAAATCGAAAGATCGCGAAAACATACGCAATTTGTGCTTCACTTCTGTGTACCTGCATCTCTTATAAGAATCATAAATTTCTGAAGTAATTTTTCAATAATGAGAACGTTTCTAATCAGGGCAATTTTGGACCCAGAGCTTGAGGACAATTATATCTTGGTTGAAAACTATTTTAAAATTTAAGGGCTAAGAGTTGAAAAGAGTGAAGTAAATTTTAACGTAAATTGGGAACCTCAAATCACTGATAAAGTTTCTTTTAATATTCTAATTGCTAATAATTTAGTTCGTTTCAGGTTTATCGTCCTCTCAAGATTGGCACCGATGTGCATAGTCGGGGGCGAATTTCTTGAACAGAACACAGTAAATGGTCGAACAATCCGTTTTTTCATGAAATACACTCACGAGAGGAAAACTCGATACAGATAAATCTAGCGAGTAAAATCAAAATAATTAACAATGAGAGTTGTCCTCAAGGTTTCTGGCGTCAAAAGAATTAAGTTGATGCTCATTATTAATTAATTTGTAAATTGATGCTCATATGTATATAAAGAATAACGTTACAACTGCTACCCCTGGTGGGACCCAGAAGTTCTTGAAAGAAGAGCGAATTGCGCGTTTTCGTCGTTCGATTTCGGTAAATACATCTGAAAATTAGAATTCAAAAACAGATGTTCAAGAAAAGTGAATATTGTGTAATCCTTCGCGACGGATAGATTACAAGGCCTTTGTATTCGACAACACACAGGTCATAAACACATGATGAGAATTTTATTAAATTTTATTGATGTTATTGTCGGACCAAAGCAAACACATTAACCTCAGAGAATGAAAACTCGTTAGTAAGGATAATCGATGCTATCAAAATATAAAAGAAATCCATTAACTCTCTGGACTAGAATAATAATGAGCAAAGCTAAGCAATCATATTAAGACACAAATAAAATAGATTAAATCCGTGAATAAGAATAATAAACTCCTAACACTGAATTTAAAAACTTTCGCCGAAACGATACGGAATAAATTCAAAATTCTGCACTTTCATTTAGTCGTGAATAAAAGCTTTTGAATGCGATGGAATAATTCAATCAAGATCTAGTTTTTTCGAAATTAAAACTGAACTTCGAAATTAAAAACCAACTTAAATTTTTCTGTAATTAAAATTATTTTTCGAAACCGTAACGGATACAAATAATGCAATCAACTTAAATGTAGAACTTAGCTCACAAAATCGTGAATCAAACTTAAATAGTGAGGCGACAGGTAATATGTTAGATAAAACTCTTGCGTCTATACAATTAAATTTCGAGAAAAGTCAAGAGACCCACAAGGAATTAGACAATAGAATAGATTCTTTTGCAATAACTCTATAAAAAAAAACAGATAATCAGGCAGATTACCTAAGAGAAAGGTATGAAGAGCAAGGAAAATATTTCGAAGAGAATATCATAGATATAGAAAAGAAAGTCGACGTACTAAAAATGGTCACGGAGGCAATACACTTAGATCAGGCAGATTTTGTTGTTACCAATATGCAAAATAGAAAGCGTTTAGAAGATTTAGAGGAAAAACAATGCATAATAGGAAAACGCGTAGACAGAAATGTAGGATCAACTAATGTAAAAGCACCATGGGTAAAAAATTACACAATTCCAACATTTTCCGGTACGGAACGCGAGCGTCCGATGATGTTCTTAAATGACTTCGAACAATACGTAAGAGTCATGGATGTCAGGATGTATGATTTTCATTATGTAATAAAATCATGTCTGACTGGCATGGCAAGAGAATTGTGGAATATGGTTCGTGAGCATATGAGTGACGACCTCACATCATTTAAAACGAAATTTATGAAAAAATTCTGGAATTATGATATCAGGTTTAAAATCGGGAAGGATCTACAATATGGGTTTCATAATCCAGAAAAACTTACAAGAACCGAATATGCTATGAAAATAATAAACAACGCAAGGGACTTAATTCCACCACCCTCTGGAAGCGAAATTGTCACCTGTCTGTCGAGACACTTTACAGAAGAGGTCAGGGCCGCATTTGTTATTAGGAATATAAAAACGTCCGAAGAATTTATTGAGTTTCTAGAATCATTAGACCAAGCCGAAAAAATCAATTATAAAGAACAATATTCACCATGGAACAGTTCAGTTTATGACAAAAATAATTATGATAACAACTATAGAAATTGTCGAGATAATAGATATAATTTTAGGGGAAACGAAAGATATAAAAATCAGGGCTACTCTCTCGAGAATCAATATAGAAATAATTTTGAAAACCGTCAGCGAAAATCAAGTTTTGAAAACAATGAATCTAAATACCAAAATGATTGTTCGGATAGAAATCACGATTATGATCGACAAGATCGCTATGAGAATCGAAATCAAAGTTATTATAATAGGGGACGATATGATGATAGAAATCGAGGGTTTGAAAATCGACAGAACCGTAGCTACAATAACACGCGCCGCGAGCATCAAGGTTACGGATATGAAAATCGTCAATATCGAAATATAGACAATCGAGATTTAAATTATGATGCATTCGCTGAACGATCTCGTAATTATCAACATAACAAGGGTCAGTGGTCAAATGGTCCCAATTACACAAATGCAAATAATTCTCATGATAATGAGAATAATCAAAAGCCTTTAAGTGGCACGGTCGAAAGTGGAATTTATAAGCGAGAAAATAACAGTCCGCCAATTGTAAGCTCTAGAAATGAGCAAAGCGAACTGCAAAATAATAAAAATAATGTAAGCGAAATTAGTAGGGTAATTGGAACAACAGCACTTAAAAATTATGGCAATAAACAAGCTCGTTGTTTACAACAAACTCAGGAAGATGGTGATTTTTCATTCAATCACGAGGAGTCGGGAAATGCCCGAGCTTTGATTTGGTAGAATGTAATACGATAGAGGCAAATCCGGGGCCCAACTATTTAAAAAACCCTCTTCCGTTAGATATGCGCGGAGATCTATTAGAAAACGAAGATAATGAGATAACCAAATCTCTTGATAAATGTCCAATATTACAAATAGAAATACAACACATAAATACGAAAGCGTTAATAGATACAGGCAGTGAGGTTACATGTATCTCAGAAACATTTTTTGAAAACATTAGTGAAGCGTTTAGAAGGTGCGAATTATTACCAATAGTGGACACAAGTATAGTCGGTGCTACAGAGGCAAAACCGGTAAAATTGAAAGATCAAGTATATGCAAATTGTAAAATGGGTAACTGGGATGGTTCCTACGTATTTTTGATTGTTCCTAAATTGAATAAAGAATGCATAATTGGGGTTGATGTATTGAAAAGATTGAAAAGTAAAATAATTCTCAAAAGGAGAAATATTTGAATTGTTTAGGAAAATTTGTGATAGTAGAAGAAAGACATCAAATTGTTATAAAATAAATAAATTATGTTGATAATCACAATGATGGTCAAAATAAATTTGCATTACGTGATGAAGAGATTAACGAAAAAGTAGCACAGTGCACACTATTGGATTTAAATGAAAAAGATCCATTTTACAAGCTGATTCAACGCTATAAAAATGTATTTTCAAAAATACCAGGTAGGATCTCATTATACAAACATGAATTAGAAATTTGCAGTACTATAATGTTTTTAAGAGGCTCTCCGTATTTATCTTCTCAAAAATTATTCCCCCGTGATGAAATAAAAGTAGGTAGAGTGTCTGTCGCCAGTACTTTTTGGCGCGAATCTACAGCTGACGGCAGCGTTGAAATTGTCAACTTAGAGACAAAAGATGAGGACGAAAACTCCGTTCTTCAGCTCGAAGAAGTTAATATTGAAGCATTAATTCCATGTGTTATTCAAGATGAATCACAAATGCGTACGTCTAAAAGAAACAAAAATAGCATAGATGGCTCTAGGAAGCATATTTCCAAAAATTTTAATGATAAAACACCCACACTCGAAGGAAAATCGACTGCAGTTCTGGACATTATAGAGGTCATTAGCGAAATTGAAAAGCTCTTCTCGATAAGAGAATCGAAGAGCAAAATAATAATATACACAAAATCGGGAAAATCATCTCCTAAGCGTAGGAGGCCCGCAATTATAATTTATGGATTAATTGAAGCTAATTGCTCTTGCATTATTATATTATTATTATTATTATACTGCTACATTATGTTTTCGAGTAGCGCAAATATTATTAATGGAAAAAAAATAAAGCCATCTATGCTTTCAAACAAATGCATACAAAAAAAAGAGCGCAGCCTATTCATCAATGGAGTATTGAATATTCACTGGGAGACGCTGAAAAGTATACATGGAGCAAAAATCAAAGATTAACTTGGAAAAAGTGGCTGAAAATTCCCGCTAAGCCATCCTACAATCTACTAATCCAAGTGAAAACGAGGGGAAAGCACCCAGGAAGACCACCGGACTTTCACAACATTACTTCATACATACATCACAACATGGAACAATACGAGATATAAGGAAATGATGAGTTCTTTCCCCATTAAGGATATTCGACCAGGATACATAATCAACGAGATTCGAGTTTAAAACGAAAACGAAAGACATTGCCATACAAAAGATCGAATTAGTTATTGTAAGAGAAGAAGATGAGAATAGTCTCAAATATAATATGTTACACTTTGAAACTTGGTCGAACTTATCCTACTAGAACGTAAAAAATTGAGCTATATAAAACAAGATAAAACTTTAATCAATAAGGAACAGCGCTATAGAAGCCAAACAAGGCCATAATAAGTTAAGTATAGGTCGAAACAAATGTTCGAAAATATAAGGAACTCGACGAATATGTATATAGATATAGCTAGAAATATAAATCTAGAGAAAAAGATTTACAATAAATTAGGTAAGATGTACAAATTACAAATAGTTTCAATTAAAACAAATCAACATATACTTAAGAAAAATATGCGAATGGAAACATAAAATAAGAAAGATCTGTCGCTAGGTAATTAAGAAATAGAAAATAAGCAAGATTGTTAAAACAAACTATAAGGAAAAGACAGTGTAAAAAGAAAGAAAAAATAATAGTTAAAAAAATGAAACAAAATAAAAAAAAGCCATAGAAAATATTTCAAGATAATAATTAATTAAGAGAAAAAGCAAATGACATGAGAAAGAAAAGTAAAAAGAATAAAAAGTAGAGAAAAGAGCAACTCTACCCTTGTCTAATTAGAAAAAGAAAGAAAAATTACCATAGAATGTAAAATAATTATAGCAATAGATACAGGATAAATAATGTAGAAATTTAGGAAGAATACAGATGTATATTAAACCCGAAAACAAGATGAACGAAACGAAAACTAAAATTGTCAGCGACAAACCATATACGTTAGCAAAAATAACATTAAATAAGAATCAATTCGAATTAACTAAATATGTCAATGGCATTCGATTTAACAGGATCGGGAAAACTAACAAATGACCGCGCGATCAATTATAAACGAATGTTTTCACATTTTCTTTTTGTATCCCTTCGTTTAGGGGGGCACTAAAGCCCAGACTATTAACAGTAGTTTGAATCTCGCTACTTATCCACATACTGTTGATCATCTTCAATACTTATACATTAAATTTGATAAATAATGGATATAAAATCATATATGCAAAAGCAAACTTTTTTTTTTATCAAACGAATAAATTTGTCAAAATATTGAAACATTCCTTCGTTTAGGGAGGCATTGAAACGGTTCAGTATAAAATAAATATTTCATATCTACGAATAACACTCATAAGCGGGCGAAATAGAAAATAAGTACGCTACTGAGTGACTTGCGAATTCCTGGGCGAAAGAGTTATACAGGGTGTCCCAGTACTCAAAAAACATTTTTGTATTTTTGAATTCTAGAAAAGAAATGGCGTCGAAAATAATTATAAAAAATGTGTGCCAAAGTTAATAATTACCGAGTAATTAACAATTAAAGATTAACCAATCAGAAGCACGCGTTAGAAGGCTGACAGTCCATGTGCCGTCGACAAGAGTGTGTGCATAAACAAGTTCAGTTCGTATAATTTCTCCTCCGTTCGCTTTTCTAGTAGGTTGAGACTCTCTGATGTAACTTAACACGTCAACGAGATACAAAAATTGCAAAAAATATTTTCCACAATCAACCAAATTAGACAACATACTCATGAATTCTGTAAATTCCCTTGAATTTTGTGAACTCAGTGGAATTCTCCTGAATTCTAACCTCTACCTGTCACTTTCTTTACTTGTCAGATAAGTACCGTTTACTACATTTTAATTTGCAATCTCGATTTCCCAAGAGCCTGTGCCTTTGTGTAAAATTATTAATTTCTTTTC
Source organism: Andricus curvator (assembly GCA_932195095.1). Classification (NCBI taxonomy): domain Eukaryota; kingdom Metazoa; phylum Arthropoda; class Insecta; order Hymenoptera; family Cynipidae; genus Andricus; species Andricus curvator. The sequence continues at coordinate 57,454 of CAKNYM010047661.1, forward strand.
CAGGTTATTTGCTGAAATCCAAAGACCCACAAAACGAAGGAAACCCTAATGAACATTTAGGAAAATGCAAGCTCCTATCGGAGTTTATGAATATCCATATTTCAAAGGAGTGAAGAATAAATTACTTTTATAATAAACAAAGACGATAAAAAACACAATCAAGCCCAAGGTAAGACTTATTAATTATTATCAATTTAATTCATAGTGATAGGGTGAAAATCTGAACACATATCAGGCAATGAAATCCCAATATCACCTTCAAAATTGTGATCAATTAAAATATATTAATTAATAATTTCCAAAGTTAGTCAATCATTTATCTTAAAACTTCAACAAATTCACGAAAATTTATATATAGAAAATAATTAAATCTCATAAACTTTCTTAATTTATAAGAGTTCAATAACTAAAATTACTTCACACAATTTTTAACTTTTACCAGGTGATAGTTATTTACTGTAAAATAAAATTAGACGATACTCAAATTATTTATCTGACTTCATAAAATAATGATACATTTATCCAACAAAATAAGGAAAATCATATCAGTAGTGACCTCAATTTTAGCATAGTAATTTAAAAATATAAATTTCAATTCTAATTATAAAAAAAAGGTAATTACGTTAAATATTTACATTTTAGTATTTATTTATATAGAACAATTTAAATTTAGGAAATTACTGAATTTAAATCTTCACCCTGTCAAATTATATATGTTAATTATAATAAGATATCTATATTTTAAATTTTAGTTTTTCAAAACGCAAATGCTTCATTCCAAATTGCTCAAAAATCCTGCAAAATTAATCCATACACACAATAAATAAATTAATACATATATTTAATCCTATATTAAATCTTGTTATAATTACTATCTCAATTCTTTCATACATGGCTTGACGGTCGCGAAAGGCACCTTTTATCTTTCTTTTGGTGCGTGGGCCCCACGCCGTTTTACAACCCCGGCTTATGCCGTACGAACCCACAGGAAACCCACAAAAACCTGGGGGCAGGCTGCAGCATTTCCTATATACAGTATATTTTATCTATTCACTCATACATATTATACTATTTTAATAATTTAATTCTGCAAAAAATTTCCAGCAACTTTAGAAATTTAAATGTTTCAAGCAAGATCTGACCTCAGGGCAACCATTCCATCATCACTCTACGTAACCGTTTTACCACTTCATTCTATTTACCCCTCCCTTTAGAATAAAGAAAATTAAAATTTTCTCTTATTCCAAGACCTTTAAGCTCGCCTCGAAATTACCCATCTACAGGATGTGCTGCCAACTTCAGTTTATCCAAATGGACAATCTTTGATTTATTGGGTCCTATTCTAATTTGAGCATTCCGGGTTCCTAATAAATTTTCGATCACAAATGGTCCATCAAATAATGGATCGAACTTTTTATCGTGTCTATTTTCTCTTTTTAAATAGACAAGAGCTCCTACCTTAAAATGTTTAGGATTTGCTTTCAAATCATAATGCCTTTTTGATTTTTCCTTGGCATTCTGAAGACGCTCATTAGCTTTAGATTGGATGCTATCTAGTTTTAAGAAAATTTCCCGCAAATAATCATATGTTCTTTCAGGAGGTCTCTCGTCGAAACTTGTTGGGAATACTGCCTCTCTTCCGAATACTAAGGTGTATGGGGCGAAACCAGTACCTTCATGAACTGCGGTATTATAGGAGAAAACGGCGAATCGAAGCCATTCGTCCCAATTGTGAGGACCTTCGAAATGGCGCAGATATTCGATCAGAGTGTGATGACTACGCTCTAAAGATCCCAAACTCTGCGGATGGTAAGCAACAGATTGAATTTTCTTGATTTTAAATATTTTGCAAAAATTTTGAATAACCTTACTCGTCAAATTTGTTCCCTGATCCGACTGTATGATTCGAGGGCAACCATATCTTGATATAAAGTTTTCGGCTATTGCTTGAGCAATAGTTACGGAATCTGTCATTTTCAAAGGAATCGCATCGGAATATTTTGAAAATACACATTGGATTGCTAAAATATATTGATTGGCCCAAATTGTGGCCCTTATCAAAAATTTTGATTACTTTGGTACCCAAATTTTCCATGGCATTCCTTAGTGCTAAAATAGCGCTAGACACATGGTTTAGAAAGATTGTATCATCCTTTTTATCCATTATAACCATACTGAAAATGTATCGACCTCTTCTCGAATATACAACGTCATCGCCCAATTTTGTCTTTTCATCTTTAAATTTATCTACATCAAATAATTGATTTTTAATTAACTCATTATTATTTTCTGATTCTAATAAACCATCGGAAGAAACAAAATGAGCAATTGGGCCCTTGCCCATAATTACTTTATCTTTTATATAAAAAAAAGCAATTTTCATCTTTAATAACCGGATTACATTCAACATGAGTTATTTTACTCATTTTTTCAAAATTTCCTTCAGAGTCAGAGATCACCCTTTCACTATTGTCCAATTCATCTAGACGAATCCTTGGCCTTCCGTCCCATACATTCTCCGAGATAAGGCTCTTCGGTAGTTTTTCGGGCACATGCTCGTCGACTAGACCGGAATCGATACGGAGAGACACTTTGGCCGTCGTAACAGCACCCTCCTGGCGTGGTATTACAATACCATCCGATTCCGCAAATATCCCTAACATCTTCTTAATGCATTGAAGGCCAAAGGATCCCAATCCCCACCAGTTGGAGCCAGATTGGTTACTGCTGCTTCCTTCCTGGTATTCGGGGTACCTAATTGTCTGACCCAGCGGGAACCTCATGGACGACGTTGTCTGGTTTGATTGCCGTCCCTGGGTGACCTGTGGTGGGATGGCATCTCCATCATCCCTTTTTCCGAGACAAAATAAACATTGTCTCGACAAGTAAAATCACCATTACTTGTCCAAGCAAAATCACTATTGCTTGCATTCATCTGGGCATTGCCCCCGACTCCAGTTCCAGGTTTCACTCCACTCAGAAACACTCGACCAAGTAATTCATTTATTTCTTGATCATTTTCATCTATAACAGTATCACCCATCTCCTACTCAGATGACAGACGGGTATGGTAAGAGTATGCAAACTTCAGAACACGACCATCCACCAACTTTACAGTGAGGGGAGCCTCTCCCTTATATTCAGGAGGATTCCTTGACAATGCATCTGCATTTAAATTTACTTTTCCGGGTTTATAAACGATGTCGTATTCATATTCAAAAAGCTCGATATGCCATCTTGCAAGTCTTGAATTTGCATCCTTTAATTTATAGAGCTATACCAAAGGTCGATGATCAGTGACCAAGGTAAATTTACGTCCATAAATATAAGGTCGAAAATGTCTAACACCAAAGAATATTCCTAACAATTCATTCTCGACTGTTGGGTAATTCAATTCAGCGTGTAATAAGACACGTGACGCAAAAGATATTGGAAGATCTCGTCCTATAATTCCCTGACTCAAAACTGCTCCTAATGCATAATTCGATGCATCAGTTGTTATAATAAAAGGTTCTGTAAAATTAGGATATTGTAATATGGGCTCTGAACAAATAGCATCCCTAAGTTGTTCGAAGGCTGCCTGTTCTTTGTTGGCCCATTGAAATGAAATATCTTTCTTTAATAAATGTGTAAAAGGTTTCGATATTTTTGCAAATTCCGAAATGAATCGCCTATAATATCCGACTAACCCTAAAAATTGTTTAATATTTTTCTTTGTTTTAGGTACCGGAAAGAATTTTACCGCTTCTATCTTCCTAGGATCTGGTTTTACTCCTTCTTGAGTTATTATATGACCTAAATAAGCAATTTCGCGTCTCAAGAAATGACATTTTTCGGGCTGAAGAGTTAACCCTGCACTTCTCAAGCGCGATAATAATGCCCGAATTTTCTTATCGTGATCTTCCAAATCATAGGCATAGACGACAATGTCATCCATATAAACAAAGAGTTCAATTCCTTGAAGACCAGTGAGAACTTGATCCATGACTCTTTGAAAAGTCGCTGGAGCATTTTTCAATCCGAAAGGCATACGAGCGAATTCCAAATGACCGTAAGGAGTGGAAAAAGCGGTTTTGTCTTGAGATTCCGGATCCATAGGAATCTGATGAAACCCTGAAGCAAGGTCCATTACCGAGAAATATTTACTTCCTCCAAGCTGGTCTAAAATATCAGTAATATTAGGAAGTGGGTAAGCATCTGCGATTGTTTTTTCATTTAGGGAACAATAATCGATAACCATCCTCAATTTTTTATTTCCTTGAGTATCAGCCTTTTTGGGTACAATCCACAATGGTGAATTATAAGGTGAAACAGACTGCTGAACTATTCCAGAAGCGAGTAATTCATCCGTCTGTCTCCTAATCTCGTCTTTATGAATATGAGGGTAACGATATTGTTTTACGTGAACCGGTTTTTCATCAGTTGTTAAAATTTTGTATTTTAAAACATTGGTAGCACCTAATTTATCCCCAGGTAATTTAAATTGATAAGAAAATTCAAAAAATATTGACAATAAGCTTCCTTTCTCCTCTTCATTTAAATCATCCATTTTTATAAATTTTTGAATTTCTAATAATCTTTGAGCTTGTTCTTTTTGTTTACCTTTTATATCCCCTTTGTGTTGAACTGGAGCAAAATGTACCTCCGGTGGTTCATACTCTTCCAGTTCAATAGCCGGTATTCTTAAATGAACATTTTCATTGTTGCTATTTATCATAAATATTTTTGAAATTCCTGAATTATTTGTTACTAGACATTCTCCAGCAAAAATACCGGGACCGCAAGAAAGTCGAGGCACATGACCCACCTCAACTAATGCATTTTTTATAATAATTTGAACTTAGGCCTTTGACCTTGCTGGTAAAGTTACAGTGGCATGGGTTAAAAGTGGGAATTCTATATCTCCTAAATGAAGGCAATCATCAACAAAATTCAAAACTGCATGATGCTGTCTCAGGGCTTCAACACCTAAAATTCCATTCTGTTGAATAGGAAAATTTTGTGAGACAACTTGAAAGGGTGTTTCTATCCCTTTTATTTTTATTTTTACCTCTTCCAGGGTACTAATCATTTCTGGTCCAATCCCTACCAAGTTATATATTCGTCTTTTATTTATCCATACTCGTGGATCCAAAACCCTCTCTTTAATTAAATTTACACTAGATCCGGTGTCTACTAACAAAATTGCTTTATTTTTGAAAAAAAGGTTTTCTAAAGAAATCATTGGCATCAGACTCATTTCCTTGTCTGACTTGAGTTGAAGGACGATCCGGCTTGAACCGAATTCTGTTTCTGGACCGCCGAGTCTTCGTTTGGGCGATCCCATTTCCAGTTTAAAGAATTTTCGCGTTTTCTTTTAAGGGATTCGCTCTCTTTGTCATGCGTTTCACTAAGTCTACATTCCTTAAAACTATGATTTCTCGAATAGCAATATGTGCAATTCTTTCTCTCTCCATCTTTAACATTATCTACTAATTGTGGGCAAAATCGCCTAATGTGCCCATATTCCTTACAATTAAAACATTGTAAACTTTCACGCTCGCAATTATTTCCGGTTTCCAGATTTTTTTGTCCTGAATATGCGCAACCTTTTTCCTCAGAGGAAAATTTCGCTCGCTCCTATCGTAGGGTTCAGGTTCGCATTCTTCTTTAGCTGGATCGTGAATTCTTTTCCAACTTTTCCATTGGAGATCCGCCTGATTCGCCAGTGCTATCGCTTTTTCTAATGTACTAATTTCTTTTTCTCGAATTTGAGAATAAACATCTCTATCTAAACCTCGCAAGAAATTACCTACACTAGTTATTCGATAAGCTTCGCATATCCCTGCTGCCTTTTCAACCGGTGTATTCTCCATAATTTGATTTGTTAATTTATTTAAAATTTGACTTACTCGCGCCCCATATTCAGGTATGGATTCTTTAGGCATTCTTTTAACGTCTTGTAACAACTGACTTGCATCCTCTTGTGGGGAACAAATTTGCTCTAAAGTTTTTAAAATTTCTTCTAAAGTTATTCCTATGCGATCTTGAATGTGAACACGGGCCTCCCCAATTATTTTGGTTTCAATTAACATTGTTAGATACGGAGTTTCTTGAGGACCAACCATTGAAGCTGAAGCTCGACAATGTTCTACGAACATTTTTACTGACATATTACTTCCATCGAAAGAAGGAATAATATCCCTTACTATTTTTGAAATGTTAATCGGATCTGTCATACTAGTAAAAGATGTACTAGGAGAGTGAGAATAAAGTTGCAAAGAATTATTTTGCATTCCCGAGTCTATATTTAAATTTTGGCTTTCAGGTATCACATTTCCTGGGTTTGCAAAACTACCGGACGTGGAAGGAATTTCTTGACTAACTGGCATTTCATAAGGCGTGTCTCCTGAGCGCAAGTTATACACATTTGTTTCATCGCTGTTCATAATTGTCCCTTTATTTTTGCTAATTCGAGGTCTCGTGCCTCTACTTTGACCTGTTGCCTTTTTACGCTGATTAGGCATTTTTAAGTTTCAAATCTCAAGGTATACTCGTTAAAATTTATCCTTATTACAAAGTAAGATACTCAACCTAAACAATTAATAATAATAAATATGGTTAAATAATCAGATATTACTAAATTCTCAATTATTCAAATAAACGTTTACTTCGCTGATTTGCTTGATTAAATATAACCATGAGATTACTGAATATTTAAATTTATTTTAAGACACTCACTGATTTAAATTAAAAAATTCCATTAATTCAAAATTCTAACCTTGAAATTCAAAACTTAGTTAAATAATAGTATAGTGTTTTTTGTTTTTCTACTTACAGTTTGTTGAATTTCAACTAGTAGTTTAAGAATATTCACTCACTAATTCTCTCTTACGCTTCTATTATTTTTTAGGAAAATGAGAGAATTCTCTGCTGAGCACGTTTTCACCACTTCTGGAAACTCTTCTGTATTCAATCCTTGAGATTCCAACGTAGTATTGATCGGAGAATTGGTCCTGTTTGCAGAATCCTGACGAGTCCAAGATCCTGATCCCTCGTTGCCGTAACCCTCTTGTGGGCCGGTCCCATGTTGCCACAACCCTTCCCGGGTGGGTCCTATGTTGCCGTAACCCTTTACGGGCCCGGTGACTCTGGTTCCGATTCGAGCCTTGTCTTAACCTCTCTCAATCTCTCGCATTGACGGGTCCTGGGCCTTAAATGTAATCGTCCCAGGATTATCCGCCAATACTCGAAACCAATTAAGGCGCCCGAACACTTGAGAATTCAAATCCTCAAGGTTTTTCAAAATATTTTTAATTTTTAATTATTTCCCGCCTCACACAGATTCATTTTTCCATAACTGCGCAGGCTTGACCCAGTGACACTGATACTGACCTAGGTTCACGGTGCTGCAATCCCACTAAAGCTGTCACCAATTGTTACGTCCTGGGTTCGCTGGTGTCGCTGGAATTCCGCTGGTCCCAACGATGATTGGACGTGAAAAACGTGGAGTTCGTTGCTGACTTGATTTGACTTGAAAGTCAAGAACCGTGAATATTAGGTCAGGGAAATTGAATAAATAATTCCACTCACAGAATTATAAAAAGAAATTTTAAATATATTTTCAATTTATGGTTGAATCGAGTTCGCAAATCCTTCAAAATTATAATTCACAAACTTGTTCGTCGTTCACAAAATCACTTATTTCTATGTTCCACAATTGTTTTAAATCAATAGTTGTTACCGAGCACGCACGTCCACGTCAGTTTTGAAATTCAGTATTTTATTTAATTTATTTTCCACTTTCAATAATCAATTAATTTAATTTGAAAAGGAATATTTGTGTTTGGATATAAATTTGATTTTTGGATAACTAAGCAAATTGCTCTGATTATGAAATTTATTCAAGGGAGTTTATTTCAAGTTCAAAACAGTTTAAAGACTGGAAGGCTTTCTTCTGACGTTTTGAACGTGCGCTCCTACATTTATAAGTTTGAATCTGATGACGTAGAAGGGTTCGCACTCGAAAATGTCGTCACTAATAGCCAATCACAATTTTAGTTTAACGTCGATGTCGACATCATCCACCAATCAGTATGTGGATGATTCCACCCCTGACGTCGCAAAATAGGGCGGAGATCAGTCCACGCTGATTCATGGATCACATCCTGTGATTCAACCCTTCTTCCTCGTTATCGCAGATTTTTGGCGCCTGTGTGTCGCGGCTTAGTCTTAAGCGGAAATTCTTAATTACTATGACTAATATCTACTGTACTTTTACCTATTAGATAGAGAGAGAAAGAGAGCGTTTTACATTATTGCACCATTTCCTGCCATATATGTCTACATGGTTTCCCCAATCCATCACTCGATTGCATCCTTGGAATCAACCATATAAATAAATTAATTCCTATTATAACTATAATAAAATAATAAATCTAAATAAATTTCGGTATTCATTGAAAGACCATCTGTTCAACATGAGTCGGTCCTTTCCAACAATATTTGAAATTACTTTTGTTCCCGCGCTTAAATATGGCGTTGCTTGACTTCCGAAAAGTCACACAACGTTACACTTTTATAGGTCATATGTACCCCTCAGCCCCCTGCAACGACGTTAGTTCACTAGTACGGTCAAGTGAAGCGCGGAGCGCAGATGGCGCTGTGAGTCTTTCCAGCCTATGTTTACATGGCAAGAATAGGAATGATTATTGAAAAATCAATTTTATCGAATTTTTCGTAATGACAATCGGTTTTGTGTGTTATAAATCTAAGAGTGAAAATTTAAAAATATTATTAATACAAAAGTTGGCACTGAAATAACTAAAATGGGTGGAACGCGGTGTATTGCCCCTGGATGTAACCCTACCGGAAATCTAGATTATTTCTAGATACTTTCTAGACTCTGCTCCTCTAGCGAACGTCTAGGGCAATTTTATGACGGTCGCCATGTCTAGGGTTCGTCTAGACTTCATCTAGCGGCGTCTAGTAAGTTTTACCTGCGACCCTTTTGAGTCTAGCATTCGTCTAGTATCATCTAGAAAGTGCTTAATTCTAGATGATGCGTTCCTAGACGATCACATCTAGAAATCCTCTAGATTTTCGGTAGGGAACTCAGGTTATGACAGCTGCTTCGAAAAATTCCATTTCTTTCACGTGCCAAAAGGTGAAGAAAATCTAAAAGCCTGGCAAAAAGCCATCCCAAGGGAAAATTTTGTGGTAAAAACCGGACACGGCGTGTGCGAGAGACATTTTTTTAAAGAAGATATTTTGTGGGAGCGAAAAACGTTTGCAGAGGATGGAGTCACTGTTCTAGGAGTGGCAAGTATAAATATAAAATATTTATATTTACAATGAATGATTGTTGTTTAATTTTAAGGTAATAATATTATTGTTGTTTATGTAATAATTGGCAATTAATGTTTCCATATTTTTGATTGAACTGTTTGTGAGATATAAAATATAAGTGGTACCGCACGACAGTGCCGGTATACCGGTTTGTATACATTTTTTTCTGGATAAAGTGTATAAATAAAGTACAGATTCAAATTATCAAATAATTAAATAATTAAAATAATAGTTTAATTCAAACAAATGAATGAAGAAGGTATCATTTGTACATTTTATCCTCAACTGAAACGATATCTATATTTAAAAAATTCTTTTGTAGAAATATAAAAAATGAATTAAACATGTATTTTAATAAAAAATATCGAACATTTTCTCTTCAATTAAAACGATTTCTTTATTAAAAAAAATTTTTGTAAAAATATAAAAAATTAAATAAGAACTAGGTATTGTAAGAAAAATATAGAACATTTTATCTTAAAATGAAACTATATCTGTTTATCTGTAGTAGTTGAACAAATTTAAACGTCCAATTGAAACTTTATAAACTATTTTGAATTTTAAATTAATTTTAAATTAATAGATTCATAATTAAACACTTTTATTAAATTGCACATCCTATTCAAATATTGTTCCAGTCTAAAATATACAATTTTTAGCCGACACAATGAATAATATATAATTTTGGAATATTTGGCAATGTTTTGGTTTTTATTTAAAATCAACAACTATAAATCAGATATTTAAAACTAAATAATTTTAATCTGAACTTTGAACTTTACAATTTTACTTATTTTGTTACTCTATTTAAAAAAATTTTAATTTGTGAGTGAAATCGTTCAATTTTTGTTTAAATAAAAGTTCAACAATTAATTTTTTTTAATTTTAGTAAGCTCAGAGATATTTAGAAGTTTTAAAAAGATTCAAACTCAGTTTTAAACTTGAGAATATTTCAAAAAAAATGTTAACAAAATTTAGATTTTTGAAGATTTTGAAATAAAATTTTAAAGCTTTTTAAGGATTTTGAAAGGTTTTAAGATAATAAAAAAATTTATTAAGATTCCTGGGAAAATTTTTAATGATTTTTTATTTTTAAAAATTATTTTTAAGAGAATATTTATAAAACAATTTTTATCAATAAATAAAAATTGAACAAATATTAATTCAGAAAAAATTTAAGTAAGTTTGAGAGATATCTAAAATGTTTGAAAAGATTAAAAAGTAATTTACATCTTGAGAAGATTTCAACAAATTTTAAACAAAGTGTAGTTTTTTTAACATTTAGAAAAAATAAGCTTTTAAGAATTTTGAAAGGTATTAATACAAACTTTTCTTAAGATATCTTTATTTTAAAAAATTCTTTCGTAGAAATATACAAAATGAAACAAGAACTTTGTATTTTAGTGAAAAATATGGAAAATTTTATCTTAAAATGAAAATATATCTTTACTTTCGAAATTCGTTCGTAGAAATATAACAAATTAAATAAGAACTATATGTATTTAAAAAAAATATCGAACATTTTATCTTAAAATGAAACAATATCTTTATCTCAAAAAAACTTTCCGTAGAAATATAAAAAATTAAATGAGAACGATGTATTTTAATAAGAAATATCGAACATCTTATCTTAAACTGAAAGGATATCTTTATTTTAAATTTAACTATTATTCGAATTAATTAATCATTTAATAATTTCAATATGTAATTTATTTTTATACTTTATTAGGAATCATTATCTGTTAGTTTCACTCATTTGACCACAATTTTTCTGAAGAGTAGCAAGTTTTGGTCTTCAGTAAAAACTTTTTAAATATTTCTTTTGTATAGAGCAAATATAAGAAACCGAGGCTGAAGAAAGGTGCCCTTCCTTCTCAATTTTCCGGATGTCCAAAATATGTTTCAAGCCTATCCTTCCTATACGCAAATCACCACTGAAAAGAAAATTGGCTTCAAGTGTCAAAAATGAAACGGTTAAAAAGCGACGTATGCTAGAAGCGGAGAAAGATTTAGGTTCCGTCCATCCTTCAGACTCCATCCAATATTTCGAAAATCAATCCTTTGCCTTTCATACTCCTGGCACTTCGTCTTATGATGATAACGTCTTTAAAATGATTTTAGGAAATGACAGTTCAATTTCTTTTCCAATTTCTTGGTCTAGACAAAATGTTTTTTTAGGATATCAAAATGTACAATTTAGCCAACAGATTGGGATAAAAGTTCAGGGCGATACAATTAAAAACGTCTGCAGAAAAACAGTAATTTTTACACAGGATTTAACAGTGCAAGTAAATATTTCTGGAAGGATGATAGACCTGGAAAAATTTGGTTTCAAAAGAAAAATTTTTAACAGTGATGACGTGGAAAATATCTTAAAAGTTATAGATGAACATGTGGTCTGCAAAGGATGCCAAATTCCTGAAGAATGGGGTCCTATATATTCTTCTGTGATAGATCCTGATAACGAAGGCACACACCGCCACAAAATGTGTTCGATGCTCTTGCCTAAAAGTAATGTAAAGGAAGACTGCTGTGATTACTGCTCAAGAGGCAGAAAGACTCTTTCACAGAAAAGAATACGATTTGAGAAGAGCAAGAAACA
>CAKNYM010047661.1:79327-93945 GCA_932195095.1 Andricus curvator
CGTGCAAAATTCAGCAAAAGTTTTTATTTTTCGAAATTTGATAATTTTTCACTTTTGTATGTTTTTTGAGTTTGACATTTTGGGCTTTAATATTACAACTGCTCGTCTTACACAAATTTTTTGAACAGGAAACATACTGCATTTGTCGAGCAAAATTTAGTAAAAGTTTTTGTTTTTCGAAATTTGATAATTCTTCACTTTTATATGTTCTTTTAGTCTGACATTTTGGGCTTTGATATTTCAACCGCTCGTCTTACACAACATTTTTAAACAGGAAAAATACTGCATTTGTCGAGCATAATTCAGCAAAAGTTTTTTTTTTTCGAAATTTGATCATTTTTGACTATTTTTTATGTTTTTTGAGTTTTAATATTACAACTGTTGTTTTCACAAAATTTTCTTGGAGGGGCAACGTACTGAATTTGTCTAGCAAAATTCAGTAAAATAATTATTTTTCGATATTTCATAATTTTTTAGTTTTGTATATTTATTGGGTTTCACATTTTGGGCTCTAATATGACAACTATTGGCCTCACAAAATATTTTTGAAGGGAAAAATACTGCATTTGTCGTATAAAATTCAGCAAAAGTTTTTATTTTCTGAAATTTGACCATTTTTGAATTTTGTATGTTTTTTGAGTTTAACATTTTGGGCCCCAATATGACAACTATTGGTCTTACATACTTTTGTAGAAGAGGAGAAGTGCTGCATTTGTCGAGCATAATTTAGAAAAATTTTTTGTTTTTCGAAATTTTATTTTAGTTTTATTAAATTTCAGATTTCGATTCGTGCAGTCTCGTCCATGAAAGTGCATTTCAAAAAACCGTGTCTGCGTGCAGCACGTGTACAGTAACATAATGCATTCTTTAACCCAAGCACGAGTTTTATTTCATACATGGAATGATTCAAATGTATTGCAATTGATAACAGGTATTTATGTCAATATCTCTGGTTGACACGATGTTGGAATATTTTGGGCTTGAAACCGAAAATTACTTTAGTTTTTATAGCGGTAAGCACTAAATATATCTAACGTATACGTTTATGGAATTTAACATTAAGTAATTACTAATTATGATGAAGAATATTAAACAATAAATAATTTTGTTTGCAGGATAAAACAGGATGCAATGAAATTCAACTGAAATTGAATTCAGGAAGTAATTTTAATAAGGAGAGCAACTTGAATTAAAATTTTAATATTACTCTATCGGCCCATAATACAAACCCATAGTGACTCTGCGCGGATTTCTTGTTCTTGTTCAGACCTCAGAACATCGGAGCGCGAATTTGACAGCTGGCCTGCATATCGTGTTTGCTTTACTGCTTACAACTACAGTCTTATGGTCTTCACATACACAGGACATCTTATTTTTTTCTGCGTTTTTCTCCATTTCGCGACGTATTTCGCAAAATTGAGGTTCACCATCATCAAGTTTTGGGTCTTCGCATTTAGGATGACCTCTGAAAATGCTTCTGTGATGTCATAATTATGAGTAAAAAAATAAATTTGCGAACGGTTCTCGCCGTTCAAATGCTGTCTTCTGCTATCCGCAGATTCCTCCCTGTCGAAAAATTTATAATTTCCGTGAAAATAATGATTGCCTCAGCAAAAGGCTTCTTTCCTATAAATTTTGTTGTCCGAGGATCTCGCAAAACCCCAGATATTTGACAAGTTTTCTTTCTTTCGTTCTCAAATACTTGGGAGAAAATATATATGAAGTCAGTGCCGTGATAATCAAGAAAAAAATTCAAAGTCGGATTGAACCAACACATTTAATTCCAGTAAGGAATTTAAAAGACGGAGGAGTAACTTTTCAATAAAAAATTTTATGTTCCAGCAATATTAGTAGGTATTATTCAGTTAACCGTCTCTTAAATCTAATTAAAATTTATTTAAAATAATATTCGGCATTTATTTAATGAATTAGTGTGATGTTTTGTTTACTGCATTTTATTTAAATAAATAAATGACAAAGAAGAGCAACTTCAGAAAGTGGATGTTTCTGTCATGTTGTAGTTCTAGGATTGTTTTTAGGTATATTTGAACCATCTTTTGAATTTAATGTAATTGAAGTATATTGAAGAATAATATTTATCAGCAGTTAATTCTTTCCTTAATCTAATTGTAGGTTTTCCAACAAGCTTTGCATTGTTGTGATTGGACTATGGGGAGTCAGGTGCATCATTTTTATAAAGGTAGGACTTATGTATGCGTTTCAAATTAAAAAATTGATAAGAATGGACATTAACTTTCAATATTAGTTAATAAATTGAGCCATAGGGCGGCCTGTGATTGGTCGAGAGGCGTGGCCTAAAAGAAGGGGTGGTGGTAGGAGAGGGGGTGCGGTCTCCCCTGATTGTTCAAGGGACGTGGCCTAATTACAAAATTGTGATAATCAAAGGCGCGTGGCATACTTACAAAATGGCGGTTGTTTATTTTCATAATAAACTCTGTAATTTTTAATTCAGAATTATTATGATTCCACTTGCACCAGATCAGGTTGAGTCAATGATTTCGAAACTTTTTTTTAAGCAAACTTCGAAGAGTATTTATTGATAAGTTCAAGTTAAACTCGCGGCTAAGACCTCCTTGACCGTCGAACTGATTGTCTCTATTTTTTTTACTAAGTAAATAATATAATTACTTGGCTCGAATTGGACAATTCTAACGTTTGTCTTTCTGGTTAGACCGCCACGTTCCTCGCGTTCTTACATACTGAAGATTCGGGAAACCCGAGTGGTTTCTTACGACGACACACGATCATTCTCACATTATCATTATCAAACTCACAATATTCACGCGTTACTCTGTGTTTGTAAATTTAAGTCGTTGAGAATATATATAATTATGTTGAACGCGTGAACAGCGGTAATTAGATGGCGTTTTCCTAATTACAAAATGCCGGATATCCTAACTGATCGAATGAATGATTCTGAGTTTGAAAAGGGGAGGGGTCACACATGATCCCATCGAATGGATGATTCTCAGTTGGAAAAGGGGAGGGGGCCCACCCCCTCCCTGTGCGAACCTGCGATGATTCATAAATCGACATGTTCTGTCTCGAATAGGGAGTGGGCCCCACCCCCTCTGTTTGAATAACTTTTATTTCGGTAAGTTAAGACAAATATGGCACTGGGAAGTATGTTTGAAAATGATTGTTGGTTGTGAATTTTGCCTAAGTAGTGGAACAATACTTTCAAAGAAACTAGATAACATTTTATGAGAGATGAAAAAAACTAGCTTTTGTGGTAACGCCTTTCCTTGAAATTTTTTGTTTTGATTAATGTTTCCGTTTCTATCATTTTGAGTCCTCCTATGCACTTGAAAAATTGGTTGATATAAAATACATAAACATAAGCCTGCATAAAATAGGAGACCGTTTTCACAGTTAGCGGATAGCTAGCGGATACCGCCACTTATTCCTTTACACCTGCAAAACCGGTTTATACCAAATAAAAACCCATTAAACACGTTTGTGTGTTTTATTGGAAACATGGGGTTCTTTTGTGTAAATTACATGACATAGGGATTCTTTTGTGTGAATTATAGGAAATACGTGTTATTTTGTGTAATTTTCAGGAAATACAAATTCCTTTGTATGATTTATGGGGACGGCGACAGACACGTGCGGCCGCTAGGGTCGCTAGTGCGCGTGGCGATACACAAGAGTACAAGACGACGGTTCCAACGGTGGTAACGTCTGCTATTCGAATTATATCAGTCCTTTATAATGCAGCGTTGAGGTGATTGCTTCAAGCACTATTTTCGAAATGCCAGTTGCCCGTTAAGGCGAGAAGAATTTAAAAAAATTCAGAATGATGAAATAAATTCATCTTTTCAAAAAAATAAGTAATGTATTTCTGTAAATTATGTGAACATTTTTTTATTAATCTATCGAACAGAAACATATTTTGACTGATTTCATATGAAATCTGTCGTGGAACACGCACTACTGCTATGCAAATTTGCATGGATTGCACAGCCACACAAAAAAAAAGTATACGGAGTCAAAAAAACGATCTATATAACATTGCAGTAATATTGGTCCAGCATAGTCGAAATCAAAATTTTTTTAATTTTCTGCTTACCATTTTTTTTTTACTTTGAATTTTTGGTTTAGGTTAAATTTTTGCAACTTGACTGCTAAACATCTGAAATCGTTTTTAGGGTTTAAGAGAGGAGAGAGGAGATGTTTAGTGGCCAACTTGCAAAAATTTAACCTAAACCATAAATTCAAAGTCAAATACAGAAAAAAGTGGTAAGCAGAAAACGGTATAGATAAAGGATGAAATGTTAAGACAATATAAAATATTATTATTAAAATCACTCCACCGTTATGGTAGACAAAAAAATTGAAATTTCAAAACTTATATTCCACAAAAACGAATAGAAACTATGCAAGTGCAGATATTTTGTAGACAGATTAGAAGGAATTAAAATAATCGAAAATGAAGTATAACAGAATGAAATAAAAAATAACCATGACAAAAAAAATTGAAATTTCCAAACTTATGTTGCACACGGAGGAATAGAAACCATGTAAGCGAACACATTTTGTGAACGGATTAGAAAGAATTAAATTAATCGAAAATACAGCATGTAAGTATGGAATTAAAAATAACCATGAGAGGTGTGTCTACTGCTCACATTAGGAGGAATTCAAAAAATGGAAAATATGTTCGCCTGCATGGAACACAACACAAGTGGCAATCGTTAAGGAAATATAAATGAATTGGTTTCGGTAATAAACCTATTCTTTCGTTGGGCACTTCTCCCGATGGAAAATTAGCAAATTCATTCTTCTTCTTACCGGGTGTGCATGTGTCATTTGGCTGAACAAATAAAGGAGCAAATCGCTTTTCAAATAAAAAAAAACTAAGCAAACCGTAGATAATGCCTTGTTCATGTGTACAAGGTATATCTCCACTCACGGTGCTGCCCTCTAAGCTGAGCTTGACAAATCGCCGTCCCCATATGAGACACGTGTTCTTTTGTGCGGTTTCTAGAAAACGCATACTTCTATCCTTTGTTTTTCGTTTAAAAAATCGGTTTTATTTACATGCGTGGCATAACGGTTATTCCCACGCTCACAACATATGGCTCTCCACCCACCAAACAATGCACTCCCCCACTCCTCATATATTTTACATACATGAACCGACGCATGGCACCACGTTGAGAGAGAATCCTCGCCGGTCCACTCAATTTTAAAAACTCTCAATATGTTAATTTTAACATGATCCGTGAAATGATTGTTGATAGAGCAGTAGATTCAATTAAATCAAATTTTAGAGACATTAGATTAGTGGAGTGATATCGAGCAGAGGTTTCAACCACTACAATAGCAACAACAACAGCAACAGAAACTTTATCCTACACTAGATATTCCGGTGATTACGCTGAACATCACAGTTCCAAAAAATTTGCACATCCTGATAAGTATACAAATTACCGGTGTATAGAAAAAAGGGGGATCTAAATATTTAATATTTTCATTTTCCAGATTCCCAAGTGCGAATTGCCGGAACTGAACACACGGCCCAGGCTTGGTCTAATTTCGGCAGCCAAAGATCGGCTAATGTTATTGGGCCAATATCGACATTTTAATCGGCCCAGTGTTGTGCCCGTACTGGCTGCCAAAATTGGCTATTCAAATTTGTCGACCCACCGCCGAAGCTTGGCTCAGTGATGGCACATTACTGGACCAAGTGTCACTTTTATCACGGCAAAGCATGTTTTATGAGGAAAAGCTAGAGATAGGCCCAGACGCGGCGCATTACTGTTTCAAACTTCGTCTTTACTCTGGCAAAACATGTTTTAATAGGAAAAGCCGGAGTCTGGCCCAGCAAAGGCGCATTACTGGGCCCAGTGTGACTATTATTACTGTAAACCATGTTTTAAGAAAAAGAGCCAGAGTTTGGCCCAGACTCGGCGCACTGCTGTTCCAAACTTCGTCTTTACTTTGGCTAAACATGTTTTAATAGGAAAAGCCAGATTCTGGCCTAGCAAAGGCCGGAATTAGGTACCAAGTACAGGCCAAAGCATTTATTCAGATCACGTTGCGATATTGACGGCCGAGGTTGGGCCGTTATTGGTATGCACTGGTAAGCTGACGACCCAGGTGGAAATTTCCTGGCCCAGTACTGGTCACCAGTACATATAATCGGCCATTCGCCCAGTACTAGCTAACGGCTGGCTCCACGATCGGCGCAGTACTATGCCGAGAGTAAAAATATTTAAAAATTTTTGAAAATACGTTTAAAAATATGGTTCATGTGTTCTAAAATGTCTATGAACTATAAATACAACTGTCGCGAATACAACTATTTTCCTGTTTTTGTTTTAAGAAAAAAATTATAAATTCCATCTTTATGTAAAATTGTAAATGTTCAGAAAAAATTACATTTCATGTCAATCTTAAACGTTGTAAAATGGTCTAAAACACCTAAAAACCAAACCTTACACGAAAGTTAAAAAATTTTTTAAATGTTCATAAAAAAATTACATTTCCTGTCATTGTAGAAAGTTGTAAAGTAGTCTAAAACGCGAAAAAACAAAATTTTACACAAAGAAAAATTGTAATCGATATAAATTATTTATTTTAAAATTATTGTATCGATATTCCTGTTAACAGTTCGTATATTTTACAATTTGCATAAAGTCGTATAATGATAAATATTTGATTAGAAAAAGAGAGTTTGAAATTTGTTGTTTTAACTTTTTTGAGCTTTAGCTTATGAGGATGGCTTTTTCATCGAGTTTCAACTCGTAGGTTTAGCACAATGGTTAAGACTCCCGACTGCTAGGCGATAGATTTAGATATAGATGTAGGTTCGATACCCCGTAGCGGTAGAAATTTCATTTGTAATATAATATTTAAAAATGTAATATATATGTATTCACTCTACACCAGGACCCATTAATATTCAAAGTCAAAATACTCGCAATCAATTAATATTTATTTTTTAAATACCTTTTTTGTCATATCGTTAGAGTATAGCAGTAGTGGGTGCTAAAATTAAACAAAATTAATGTGAATGTTATCATTCCAGCAACGGTACGATATTTGCAGCCGATCTTCGGCAATATTTTTGCCGATAGTGGGCGAATGGTGGGCCGTATCTATCTTCGCACTTGGGTAGTTACCAATCCAGTATCGGGAAATTATAGGCTAATGAATATGCCAGATTCGAACCGACCTTTGCATCCACTGCTGAGCAGAACTGTCACCTAGCATTGGGCCAATAATGGCGTCCAATGTTGGGCATGTGCTTCCAACTAGTATTGGGTCTGTTTCGGCTGCCGATTGTATACCGTAGTTACACATCCAGCTATGGCCCCATACGAGGGAGAGGAGCTGATTATGGTTGTGGACAAGCCTCAGGCTGATAATGTCGATAATGATGCTGCAAATGATGATGATGACGCGTTGGAACCAGGAGAAATTCCAACATGCCCGGGATTTATACCAATTTCCCAAGTAGCCCTCGAACGCCTCCGTGAAATGTTTAGGAGGCTTCTGTTTCCGGTAGCGAACATGAGAGAACTCTTTTGTGTCAAGTGTTGGTTTTTTGGCTTTGGTGAAGGGAATCAGCGTGTGTGAATGCACAAAGGGCAGTGAGTGCGGTGATCAGGTGTAGAGGAAGAAGGGTGAGTGAAGGCAAAGTTGTAAAGGGTAAAAGTAAGTTGTGAGAAAGGGAAATTGGAGCGTGCGAAGTTTTTGAGGTTAGGAGTCGAAAAATAGTTGTCGGGCAAGCGGGGCAAGAGGTAGGCGAGTAAGGAGCGGGAAACGCTGCGGAGCACTGGGTAGGTAGGATGCCGACGGTACGAAGCCCACAAACGGGCGCCAGAGGTCAACAGCTACTGGACGTAGACGATCGCACAGGACAGCAGGTAGCGGATAAAATAATATGTGACGAGGTTGAGAGTATGGGTAGTGGGGAGAAGGGTGAAGTTGACAGTAGCTGCGACGAGACGTTAGTGACCATGACCAGGGGGGAAACGGCAGAGAGAAGGGAATCAGGCACGGGCTATAGTCGCTGGAGACCTTCAAACTTACAGCGCCTCAACAAGCTAGGTAGCGCGGGTTCAAACAGGAGTCTGGATAAATCACAAAAAAGGTGAGCGCGACTAGCAGTGAAGGGGAAGATAAAAGAAAAAGAGAGGAAGCGGACGATGAATTAGAAAGGGACAAGGAAAGCGAGAAAGTTAGGAATAAACGGAAAACACCAGACAGAGATAGGGGGATGGAGGAATGTTTGAAAAACTAGAGGCTCTCATAAAAGGGTTTAGAAAGGAAACCAGGAAGAGACTGGGTGATATGAATAGGGATATGAATGGGCAGGGGAAAGACGTAAGGGGGAAGTGAGAAATGTAAGAGAAAAGTGGAAAGAGAGGATAAACTCTGGAAAGAGGAGAAAGACAAGGTATGGGGTAAACTAGAGAGCATAGAGAATAGACAGAGTGAGGTTGACGAACAGAGAAATAGTGAGATAAAACAGTTGGAAGAGCGGGTAAACAACTTAGAAATCAGGAATGAGCATATGGGGAAAGAAACAGAGAATGCGGTCCTACAGGATGTGGCAAGACATTCTTTGTGAAAAAATCTATTCGTCACATTGGCCAGGTGTGTCATTGGATTATTCCAATGATAATCGGGTGAAATTATTAATTCTTGACGATTTGATGCGCGAATCTTGAAATAATACAATAGTCGACCTTTTTACCGAGGGTAGCCAACATAAAAACTTGAGTGTAATTTTTATTTCGCAGAATCTGTTTCATCAGGGCCACGGTCAACGTGATATATCGCTAAACGCAAATTATATTGTTGTTCTTAAAAATCCCCGTGATCGTGCACAAATTCAACATATGGCAGGTCAAGTATTCCCTGAAAATCCACGATTTGTCCAAGAAGACTACCACAATGCCACTTCGCAGCCACATGGCTATCTTCTCTTTGATTTAAAATAATCAACTCCTGATAATTGTCGCTTTAGAACGACAATATTTCCCACCGATCCGTTTCACTACGTCTACATTCCTGCAAAGGGTATAAGACCCCTAAACAGTGATACTTCTGTTCCAGTCGTGCACCTGTGATGAAGTCGAAAACACGTAAACGTCCACTTGGTGTGAAAAACGCCGCAGCGTTGTGCGCTTTATACCATCTAAACACCAATCAACGTCGTGTACTACTTAAGACTGCTGATCCAAAACTTGTTAAATGTATTTGTGAGTGCGCGTTAAACATTTTACACGGGAATGTACCTCTGAAAACAAGTGAAAAACTAAAGTTAAAAAAACATCGGCATGCGTTACGGAAATTTGTCACACCGCGCGGTACATGGAAAAGAAAAAAAAATTTATCGTACAAAAAGTTGGGTTTTTACCACTTTTGATAGCAGCCATTATCGGTTCACTTCTTTCAAATCTTTTCTCGACAAGATCGTCGTAAACAATTACATGGAGCACGCCCGAAAAATAGTACTCGTGCCTAGTGATCGCCTGTCACAACTCCAACAACATAACTCAATCGATCAACATTTTCCACAACAACAACAACAACATCAAAATGATGTACAAAATATAAGTTTTCCTCTACCAACCAACCAAACTCCGGGCAATGCTCTTAGTAGGTTGGATATGGAAATGAGTCAAATTTTAAACTCACAGTCGGTGAAAGATGACCATGAAAAATGGATCATGTACCAATGAAGGAGATGAATTATATGGTAAACGATACAATCGTTAATACTGGGGATATTGTTTCGTCGGTTCTGAAAACATACAAAAATTATGCACAGTTATTACTAGATACGTTACAAAAATCGGGTGTAAAAGATAGAATATATTGGGATAAAAAAGGTACAGTCTTTATCGATAGACATCGGGTGGAGAATTCAAGCATTATTGATCTTATAAATGACGTATTACGACATAGAAAAAAAGTTATCGTTCCTGGAAGGCTGCAGTTTGCTCATTTTCTTCGCGAAATATCCATACCACGAGAGCTTGTGGGAAATAGTCAATATTAGAAAAGTACACGGCTTTTGAACATTTCAGCAAATAAAACGTCAAATCCACTTGAGGATGTTGGATAAACGACTTAGAAAATGGCCGACTGGCTCTGAAATTTTTCAAAGTCCAAACCCCCAATTTTTCCGGCACTGGAAAAGTGTATATTTAATTTTTATTAAGATGAAATTAAATTATACTTACGTTTACTGTAGTAGTCTCGCAGTCGATACAATTTAGTAAATTGTTGATGGGAAAAAGTTTCGTCTGAAAATATCTCATAAATGCCGAGAGAGCAGACGAAAACTTAGAAAGAGATGGTCGATAGGAGAAGCCACGCTTGCCAAAACTACATTTTCTGCACAACACCGACACTTTTCACAAAATGGGAGGGAAGAGCCAAAATCCTAAGGCTTTATTCTTCCTTATTATAAAAAGAATTTCATCATTTCTTGCGGTATACGGCGTGAAAATGGAATCTTGAGACGATATAATCCAAGAGAAGAGAGATCGAAAATATGACGTCAGAGCTCATTCGAAGCAGACGAAACTTGATCACACTTGCAAACAATATATTCTCACTCACAACACCGACACTTTTGACGAAATCGGAGGGAAGGCCCAAAATTCTAAGACTTTATTCTTTCTTATTATTATAAGCATTTGATAATTTATTGTGGTAAACGACGTCAAAGTAAAATCTTTTGGAAATCAATTCATGATGGAGAATTTCCTTAGAGATCCATCTGTCGGCCACTCTTATAACTGCACTATTATCAACCGCTGCAGGAAATCTGAGCTGATAATTATTTTTGTCATTTATTTTAGCAAATTCTCCTTGCAGAAATAATGATTGATCTAAAAATATACAAATAAGCGAGCTTTTGCGAAAATAAATGTAGAAAAAATGTGCGCATTTGTAATTCCCATATAAAATGCGTACGCGAGATTTAGAAATTTCGTACAAGTTTTTAGTTATAATTATAATAGTATTATTATCTATTATTATAATATATAATATAATATATGTACTGGATGCGCTTTTTGGCGAATTTGGAGAAAAAAACGGTTGGAAAAATTCAAAGAAAATCATATATCCATAGCGACATTGACTTTCAGATAATCCAATGGCTCAGGCGATAGCTTGCTTGGCTTAGGAGCGGAAGGTTGCGCGTTCGATTCTCGATGCCTGCATTTTTTTTTCTTTCCGTTCAACTATATGATCATTAATTTAATTATTTGTATAATCCTATAATAATAGAATCCTCCAAGTCAATACAAATAGGAATCGGCCAGCTCTTGACCTGGCCCTTTTCACGGAAAAGGAACTTGGAGCAGGTATTGTGGTCCTAAGTGAACCTAACAAAAGATTCATGGAAAAAACGAAAGATTGGATATGTGATGATGCCCTAGACACAGCCATCAGGGTAACTGATCCAAAAATTGCTATCAAAAGCTATGGAAAAGGTAAAAGTTTCTCGTACGTGCAAACTCAAGCACTCAGAATATATGGTTGCTATGCCTCCCCAAATAAAGACATCAGGGAGTTAGCGGAGACCCTACAAGAAATGGGTGACCTTCTTAGGACAGGTCGGGAGGAAGCGACAAACGAGGCGAAATAGTGACTGAATGGATAGCGCAGCACGACCTTATTGTCAAAAACAAGGGAAAGAAACCTACTTTGGAACGGCAAGGCTACGGATCAATATTAGATATCACCCTATCTACGGCAGGAATCAGTAATCAAATTACTCACTGGGAAGTCAGCGATAAGGAAACACTTAGCGACCATAATTATATAACCTTTGTGATCGAAAACGAGATGCAGTTGCCTAGACAGATACAGCGTGATAAAGGCTGGAACGTTCGAAAAATCGATAAGGAACGACTGTTACAGGCAATACATGATATAATTGAGGACGAATGTACGACAACAGTAGAAGGGTTCTCGACTATGTTAGAAAACATATGCAAGGAATGCATACCAAAGAGAACATTCAATAGCAGAGGACAACCGATGTACTGGTGGAACCAGGAAATCTCAGACCTGCGTAAAAACTGTGTCCGAAGCAGAAGGAAATACACGAGGGTTGCTAAAAAGAAAAGCGTACCCTTTTTCAGAAAAATATTCGGTGGAGGGAGTTTAAAAAGAGCCAAAAAGATCTCCAAAGGGCCATCAAAGCATCGAAAAGAAACAGCTGGCTAGAAGTGTGCGAAGAAGTCGACAGGGACATATGGGGAAAAGGTTACCAAATCATCAGGAAAAGACTTTCGGGAAACCCACCCAAGCCCACTATGACCATGCAAACGGTGGAAGGTGTGGTGGACCACCTCTTCCCCACCCACGACCCAGTAATCTTTAATCGCGTGATATGAGCGGCATTTGCTGACTTTACGGACGAAGAACTAAGAATAGCGAGCAAGAAAATAAAATCGCAAAAAGCTCCAGGTCCAGGCAAGATACCGCCAGAAGTGATAAAACAAGTAGCTCAGACCAGGCCGGGATATGTGCTCAGAACGTACAACACGCTAGCGGATAGAGCAGAATTCCCGAAGAAATGGAAAAGGGTGAGACTACTTTTGTTGAAAAAAGGCGATAACCCGGTACAGAACCTTAGCTCTTACAGGCCGATCTGTCTTCTGGATGTTGAAGGGAAACTGTATGAGCAGTTAATACTGAGTAGGCTCAAAAAAGAGCTAGATCGCACTGGTGGTCTAGCCCCAAACCAATTTGGCTTCAGGGAAGGTCGACAGACAGTAGATGCCATCAAGGAGGTAGTGGGGCCAGCTGAACAAGCAGCGGACTACTCTAGGCAATGCAGGCGCCTATGCGCAGTCATTACTATTGACGTGCGGAACGCGTTCAACAGCGCGTCATGGCAGGTTATTCTCGACGAGCGAAGAAGTAGAGGAATAGATGAAAACTTAATCAGTCTCATAGCGTCCTACTTCTCGAACAGAGTCATACTAATGGAGGCAGAAGGCAAAGAAAAGGAAAGGGTGGTAAATATCGGCGTTCCACAAGGATCGGTTCTAGGCCCCACACTTTGGAATGTCCAATATGACGGTTTGCTAAAACTAGAATTACCTGTTGGAGTGAAACTCATAGGGTTCGCTGACGATGTCGCCTTGGTAGTGGTGGCGCCAAACGAATCCATGATAATGCAGAGTGCAGACACAGCTATTCGAAGAGTAGTTAGCTGGATGGGGGAAAAGAAGCTGGAAATAGCCCCGGAAAAAACTGAAGCTGTTCTCTTAACAAAAAAGAGAAAAATAGGCCAGATAACCTTCAAGGTACAAGGCGTTACGATTTTTCCAAGCAAAGCCCTAAAACAGCTAGGAGTATGGATCGATACCAAGCTGACATTCGGCGAGCACATAAACGTAACTTCGTGTAAAGCAGAGAGGACAATGACAGCACTAGCTGGATTAATGCCAAACATCCGAGGACCAAGAGCATCCAAGAGACGGATCTTAGTAAGCGTGGTTCACTCCCAGTTGTTGTATGCGGCTCCCGTTTGGTACCGAGCCCTTCAGAATAAAGAAATATTAAGGAAACTTACAAGAATCCAAAAAGTCATGGGCATCATAGTATGCAGCGGGTATCGTACGACCTCTGCAGAAGGAGTAGGAGTGATGGCGGGAATCCCCCCGATTGAGCTTTTAGCACAAGAAAGAGCAAAAAAATAAAATGGGTTAATGCCAGATGAAGCAAGAGAAAACCTTGTTGAAAGGTGGCAGGAAAAGTGGACAAATGGAAAGCACGGGCGCTGGACCTGGAGACTGATACCAAAGATCAGAACATGGTTAGAAAGAAAACACGGCGAAGTGAACTACTACCTGTCGCAGGCCCTCTGAGGCCATGGTTGCTTCATGGCATACCTCCATAAAAGAAACAGATGGGGGACGGAAAAATGTCACTATTGTGACGATACCGATGACGCAAGCCATACATTATTTGTATGTATAAGATGGAAGAAAGTCAGGCAGAACTTTAAAAACGAGACAAGTAAGGAGTTCACGCTAGAAAATATGATGACGACACTTTTAGAGTCGACCAAAGGGTGGACACTCACACAGAACGCTATTCAAGTAATAATTGAAACAAAAGAGAAAGAGCATAGAGAATTTAGACAAGAGTGAATAAAAAAAAAGACACCACTTGCCTTGAAGTAAGTAGACCAAATAGTATAATATGATGCTAATACCTGACCACCTCCAGCCGTGATGCCGAAGGCCGACGAGCCCGATGTGTGGAACCACCACACTAATGAGGACGATGCGTGCATCTTGGTTGGGGGTGAAGAGGTAAAAAGCCAAGCAGGCAAAACAGCGGGACGCCGAAGCACGGCGTAGAATGCCTATAACTCATGTTCCTGAAGTAATGCGAAAGCGGTTCCGGGAACACGGGTTGGCAGGGAAAAGGGGGGGTTTTAGTCAGTAAGAATCTGACACTACCCAACCTAAGAATCGCCCACCCATGTGGCCGATTGCTAGGTTGGGTGTCTTATGCAAGATTTCCCCTCCTACTATAAAAAAAAAATCCATCTATCTATCTATCTATCTATCTATCTATCTATCTATCTATCTATCTAT
>CAKNYM010047661.1:93955-146690 GCA_932195095.1 Andricus curvator
TATCTATCTATCTATCTATCTATCTATCTATCTATCTATGTATCTATTTATGTATCTATCTATCTATGTATCTATTATACGCATCTATCTATTATACGCATTTTATATGGGAATTACAAATGCGCACATTTTTTCTACATTTATTTTCGCAGAAGCTCGCTTATTTGTATATTTTTAGATCAATCATTATTTCTGCAAGGCGAATTTGCTAAAATAAATGAGAAAAATAATTATCAGCTCAGATTTCCTGCAGCGGTTGATAATAGTGCAGTTATAAGAGTGGCCGACAGATGGATCTCTAAGGAAATTCTCCATCATGAATTGATTTCCAAAAGATTTCACTTTGACGTCGTTTACCACAATAAATTATCAAATGCTTATAATAATAAGAAAGAATAAAGTCTTAGAATTTTGGGCCTTCCCTCCGATTTCGTCAAAAGTGTCGGTGTTGTATACCATTAAGCCATTTCCCTTTCAGGGTAGGCGTGACACTACCCGATTCGAGTAGTGTTTCTAGGTTAGTTTCTTGTAGTAAATAACTACAAGTGTGGGCTCACCACACCCACGATGTGCCAACAGCACTCAGTTTTCTCGAATGGCCACCCATCCAAGTACTAACCGCGCCCAACGCTGCTTAACTTCAGTGATCTGACGAGAACTGGTTTTTTCAGCGTGGTATGGCTGTTGGCTGTTGTGAGTGAGAATATATTGTTTGCAAGTGTGATCAAGTTTCGTCTGCTTCGAATGAGCTCTTTTTATAATAAGGAAGAATAAAGCCTTAGGATTTTGGCTCTTCCCTCCGATTTTGTGAAAAGTGTCGGTGTTGTGCAGAAAATGTAGTTTTGGCAAGCGCGGCTTCTTCTATCGACCATCTCTTTCTAAGTTTTCGTCTGCTCTCTCGGCATTTATGAGATATTTGCAGACGAAACTTTTTCCCATCAGCAATTTACTAAATTGTTTCGACTGCGAGACTACTACAGTAAACGTAAGTATAATTTCATTTCATTTCAATAAAAATTAAAATTAAATATACACTTTTCCAGTGCCGGAAAAATTGGGGGTTTCGACTTTGAAAAATTTCAAAGCCAGTCGGCCATTTTCTAAGTCGTTTATCCAACACCCTTAAACGAAACAATACAAATAATAAATCACAAAGAGAATCTTTAAATCTACATTACAAAATAATAAAACGCCTGGAAAAAAATCTTGGATATCTTTTCGTCTACAAAAATGAAAACATTGGAGGATTTATACTGTGATCCACAACATCAGGCGTCATACGGAGGCATCGAAAAACTTTTACGTGCTACGAAAAATAAGTTCTCGCATAAAGAGGTTTTAAATTGGCTAAAAAGTCAAGATAGTTTTGATCTTCATCGGCTAGTCAGAAAACGTTTCAGAAGAGCACACTATAACATTGATAATGTGGATGATTTTGGACTTGCTTATTTTTTTCTGTCCGAAAAAAATCTCCCAAAAAACGCTTTTTTTAGGCCTCCTAAAGCAGGATCCCCCCTTAAGCTCCGTCGTGCATATTTAGGTGCTGGAAAAAATTGACTTGATTGCTCATATACACTGTGATTTTTTTAATCAGGATACATTTCTGTTGAATGGTGTAGAGCTTCGCCTTCGTCTCGTACGTTCTAAAGATGCTTTCTGCCTCATGGATCCTACAGGTCAGGCATCCATCCATATTGAGGAAGCCACTCTTTTAGTTCGTCTAGCAAAAATTAGTCCTGGTATTTTACTTGCTCACGCAAAAGCACTAGCTCAAGGTACAGCCAAATATCCCATTACTAGGGTAGAAGTGAAAGCACTTACCATTCATGCTGGTATACAGAGCGAGACTCTTGATAACGTAGTACTTGGACAACTACCAAAAAGAATAATCATTGGATTTGTCGACAATGCTGCATACAACGGAAACGCCACGAAAACCCCGTTCAATTTTCAAAATTATAAAATAAATCACTTTTCACTACATGTAGATGGCTTGCAGATCCCATCGAAACCTATTCAATCAGATTTTACAAAAAATAACCTCTACCTTGAGGCATACCACGCACTGTTCACTGGATAAAGAGGTTTTAAATTGGCTAAAAAGTCAAGATAGTTTTGATCTTCATCGGCTAGTCAGAAAACGTTTCAGAAGAGCACACTATAACATTGATAATGTGGATGATTTGTGGGAGGCAGATTCAATGTACTTACAGTCTTTAAAAACATACAATGATAATTATTCATACATTTTAGTCGTCATCGATGTGTATAGCAAGCATGCTTGAGTCGAACCACTTGAAAACAAGTCTGCAACAGAGGAAAAAAATGCATTTACTCGTATTCTGGAGAAGAGTAATAATGGTATACCGATTTGCCTGCAAACTGACAAATGAAAAGAATTTGTCGGCGTGAGCTTTCAGAAATTTATTCAAGATCGTGAAATAAAGTTTAGAGTTGCACGCGATCCTACTGTCGAAGCTGCATCAGTCGAGCATTTCAATGTAACAGCATACAATAATACAGATCATTCTAGTATTGGTATGCCGCCATCTGATGTTACCCTGGAGGTTATTTCAACAACGATAAAAAGAAAAACCCTAAATGTAAGATTGGTGCTGTTGTATGCATTAGTCGTGCGCGTGGAACCTTCGAGAAAGGATATGAATCGGGATGGAGTGAGGAATGTTTGTTATTAAACGGGTTATAACAAACACGTGGGAAATGTTCTAAAAAACAAGTTTTTGTCAAGTGGGCCGGATATCCTGATAAATTTAATTCTTGGATACCTGCTTCTGAAATAAAACGTCTGAAATAAATGAAGATCAGTTTTATCTCATTCTACCTAGTGATAGTAGTATGAAATATTATCCCGACAATAAAATCACACATTTCACAACACAATTGCCTCAAGAAATTCGTTAACAAGGGCGTTGGGCTGTTGCTCGTACAGAGATTCAATTTCCACCCTCATTTCTTCATGTACGGCCCTGGGAAAGTGTATTAGAAAATCGGCTTGTTCTCATGTTCAATGAGGATCCAGATCCAGAATTTCCCGTGCAAAAGTATTATTTCTTTGATAAACAAAGTGATGATCAGCTGAATGGTGAAGACATCGTGCAAATATTGAAATTACCGAGAATATATTATCTTCAAGGTGAGTTACCTAAAAATTTTTATAAAGCGGAGACAAAAGACAAGAAATTCTGACTGGTACGTGGTTAACACCAATAGTTGCATTTTTTCCGTCAAGTGTCTACGAGTCTGTGAATGAATTAGTGCGTGCAATTAATAGTACACCAGAAGTCAGCGAACACGTCCGCTTAAAACATGCCCAGCTAAACAATAAGCACGTAACAGTGGAAAAAATTTGTAACAATGACTGTAAACGAGTTGGTAGCCATTTTCTTGTAATCAGTGAGAAAATCTCGCGCATTCTCGGCTTTGCACCTGAAACGCTGTTACCAACAGATTCTTACATGGCTTGTCAACCAGCGAGTCTCACAAATGGATTACCTGAGAAACTCTTTGTCTATTGCGATATTTGTGAACCACGCATCGTTGGAGATGTAAAATCACCACTTTTGAGAGTTGTGTCTGTTGATTTGAAAATTTTTACATTTGGCTCCACGTAGATGTCGGCTTTTTCAGCACATCATTACATACCTATACTACATACAGGCTTTCGGACCATCGAAATAGATATAAGGGACCATCTTGGACTTCTGATACCATTTGAGATTGGATCGCTGACAGTGACACTTCATTTTAAACAAATAGACCAGTTGCGATGTATTTTTTATCAAACCACAAATAAGACTATACGACAATTATTACACGAATCAATTTGGTGGAGGAGGACTTTCACAAATTTATATTGGATATCCCTACCAAAGAGGTCATGGAACTGGTAGTTTTCTCGGTGGACTCTTTCGTCGTGTTCTGCCGCTTTTGATTCGTAGTGCACGCGTAGACGGTAAAGAAGCGCTACGCACGGACATGAATATCACTGACGACTTGGAACACAATATTCCACTAAAAAGTGCCGTGAAAACATGTCTTGGAGAATCTGGACAGAATGTAAAGAAACGTGCTATGGAGAAGGTACAAAACCTTATGAGAGGTTCAGGGTACAAATCGCCGCTCAAGAGGCAGAGACTTCAGTCAATCGGTGAACTCGGTGCATCGCGTATCGTGGGTAAAGTTGACAGCAACTCAATAATGAAGAAGAAGAATAAGAGGAAGACAAAGAAAGTAAAGAGATTGTCAAAAGGCAAAAAGAAAAAGAAGACAAAAGGAAAGAAGATTAAGCGTAAAAAGACGTACAAAATCAAAGCAAAAGAGCATTCTAGACATTTTCAGAAATAAATAATAATAATTTACGAAAAAATGACTTTCTTACACACGCAATCGTGTGAATGCTTGAAATCAGAGCTTGATCTATTTTCTCTACCACCAACTCAAACGTCGATAGAAGGTTCTCAGTGGGTTCACTACAAACCTATTTCAACACTCACTGACGATTCACCCATAGAATTTGTCGTTCCTGGCAACGGAGATGAGTACATTGATTTACCACATACCATGCTGAATCTCAAGATAGCATTACATGCACCAGAAAAAACAAAGGAAAATGCAGCTTCTATTGTACAAATAGCTCTTGTTAATAATATATTAAACTCAATGTTTAATCAGGTGGATGTATACTTTAATTAGAAACTAGTGTCATCGCCAAATAATGCTTATGCTTACAGAGCATACATTGAAACATTACTCAACTATGGACCAGCTGCGAAATCAAGTCATCTTACAGCGTCTTTGTGGGTAAATCATAGCTCCGGGCAGATGGAAGGTATTGCTGAGGAAAATAAGGGGCTTAAGGGGGGATCCTGCTTTAGAAGGCTCAAAAAATCGATTTTTTGTATTGCTTAAATCTATTCCTAATATATCTAAGAATATGTATCTAAAGTTATAGAGGCTGATTCACAGTATTTTTAAAGATACAGCACTAAACGTGGTGGGGTGTCGAGCATGTATACGAGCGCTCGGGCAGATGAAGCACGCTCCACCCTTCGGTCTAATAACTCCGAACTGTGTACCTGAAAAGGTTCAACAGTCCTTCGAAACAATATTTTTAGTTCGTAGAAGTGCCGTTTACTTTATGAAGCAGGAAGAGCGTATTAACGTATTATTACTGTATGTAATCGAAAATTAACATTTTTTCTTATCGTAAACTTTGAAGCGCGTTTTCTCGAGTTTTCGTTTTTACGACTTTTCTAAACTGGCGGGCGTGATTGCAAGAAAACTAGAAGACCAATCAAAACGAACCGAGGCTTGTTAGCTTCAGTTTTGCATTCTCTCCTATTTGAACTAAAAAGATTCATAAAAAAAAATTGTTAAACAACTTTTTTAGCAAGTTGAAATCATTTTTTTGTTGTTGCAAAAGGCAAATTTTCTTCAAACTTGAGAAAATTTTTCAATTTCACAATTTTTCGGGTTTTTCTTAGTTCACCTAGAAGAAAAATATATGAGAATTAAATTTTTTTTTTTTTTTTTTTTGTTTCAGACGAAAATTACGAGTTCCATCTTGCCCGCCGATATTTTTTTAAATCCCGTCGTTATTTTAAATCCCGCCTATTTTTTTTTAAATCCCGCCGATATTTTTCTCTGAAATTTTTTTTTATAATGTTCAAATATATATTAAAATATTCTAAAAAGCTCGCTGGACTTGCTTATTTTTTTCTGTCCGAAAAAAATCTCCCAATTGACTTGATTGCTCATATACACTGTGATTTTTTTAATCAGGATACATTTCTGTTGAATGGTGTAGAGCTTCGCCTTCGTCTCGTACGTTCTAAAGATGCTTTCTGCCTCATGGATCCTACAGGTCAAGCATCCATCCATATTGAGGAAGCCACTCTTTTAGTTCGTCTAGCAAAAATTAGTCCTGGTATTTTACTTGCTCACGCAAAAGCACTAGCTCAAGGTACAGTCAAACATCCCATTACTAGGGTAGAAGTGAAAGCACTTACCATTCATGCTGGTATACAGAGCGAGACTCTTGATAATGTAGTACTTGGACAACTACCAAAAAGAATAATCATTAGATTTGTCGACAATGCTGCATACAACGGAAACGCCACGAAAAACCCGTTCAATTTTCAAAATTATAAAATAAATCACTTTTCACTATATGTAGATGGCATGCAGATCCCATCGAAACCTATTCAATCAGATTTTACAAAAAATAACCTCTACCTTGAGGCATACCACGCACTGTTCACTGGATGTGGTATTCATTTCCTAAATGAAGGAAATAATATAGACCGTGATGATTATGCACGCGGATTCTGCCTTTTTGCATTTGATCTGACACCAGACTTATCAGCACACTGCTACTCACATTGGAATCTTGTAAAGCATGGCTCTTTAAGAATTGAGGTTCGTCTCGAGGAAACACTTGCACACACCATCAATTGTCTAGTTTATGCCGAGTACGACAATGTCTTGGAAATTGACGGTGCAAGGCAAGTTATTGCAGACTATAGCAATTGATGTAACGCAACAAAGGATTCAACAGACATCAAGACCCGTTCGAACATGTATGGAATCCAGTTTTGTAAGAAAAGACGCATCTCTCCACCGGTTTGAGCATTTCAATAAATGACACTACACGCGCACGTGCACACCTGCCAACGGTCCCCATTTATACAAAAGACGCACGCCTCAGCTGGTTTAAACAGGTCGAAACATGAAAAATTGCGCACCCTCAAACACACACCTGCCAACGGATTTTTCGTGTGGAAGGGGAAAGCTGGTATATCTACAACCTATAAAAGCCGGCAGTCTTCAGACATGATCCAGTACTGGTAAAGAACACTTGCAACGTCTTACATCGTTCTACTCATATAGTTTTTCGTCGCAGTCCTCGTCCTCGTTGTGAAATCTGAAATATGGTTGACTATGTAATCGAGATTCAAGGCTTTCGGGATCTTGATGACAATTTTCTGCCAAAGGAGGTAGCTACCGTCACACTGGATCACAAGTTTGTCGCGCACTGGATCGCAGCACTACCTCATCCCTTTTGCGAACTTTCTACCTGTGTAAAACAACAAAACAATTGGCTCTCAAGATTCTATCATGGGATCGAGTGGTTCGAAGGAGACATTTCCATGAAGTTTCTCTACTCCAATCTCTAAGATGTAGCTAAATCTGCAGCAACAATTTACACATGTGCGCGTGAAAAAGCGAAACTACTACAAAAAATAATGATTAGGCAAATTATTAACCTGGAAGAATTGACATGTCCTACATTCAAACAACTACCAGACAAACGAGAATATTGTTTTCATCATGGAATAAAAAAGGAGGATGATTATGCCTGTGCTCTCAATAATGCTATGAGAATCAAACGGTGGCTCTTCAAACAACGACAAGAGCAGGTACGATTATTAAACAACAACAACAGCAACAAAAGAACCACCAAACCATCTCAAAAAAACCATTGCTGTTCAATAACACATCGAGGATGAGGACTGCTATCGATGGAGAAGATAAAAAACCAGTGCCTTCTATACTTGCATCCAATGCATCACACTCATACGAAGACATATGGACGGACAATGAACAGCCAACACTGTTAAAAATAATATTAAATTTAATATACCCATGTGTATTAAAATTAATATATCAATTATATGAAATCGCCATTAAGAGAATGTATATTAAATTTCATATACATTCATGTCAATCACTTACAAGAAAAATCAGATAATTGCATTTTACACAAATTCAAAATAAGCTCAACAGGAATTATCGACTCTAAATAATGAAACATGATACCTCCTTCCAGTTAATCGGAAATATAACTGGATTTTAGGTCGAAAAGATCAATTAAGCAAATAAATAACAGACCTAACCTACAATCAACTGTACTAGCATTATATTTGTACCATTTATAGTCGATTTTGGCAAAAGTTTCACCCATACGTCACACTTTCATTATAAATAACAATTCAGTCGACGAATTCTAGATTATTAATTTAATTGCGGATATTTAACAAGATTTAACGAAATGAAAGCACTTTTAATTTTCACGTACACTGCTTCACCGACCTGTATAATAAACTTAATACACATGTATATTAAATTCACAACACCGATGTATGTTACATTTCAGTAGCGGTAGTGCATATTTGCTTCACACACATGTATATTAAACCTTATACAAATTTTTCTAACAGTGTACAAATTCTGCAAGTGCTTCAGCTGACGGGGGCCCACACAATTGGTGTGTCCCCGGCTGATCAAATACCGGAAACTTGGACACGTCCTGCTGCTATCATTATCAACACAGATGACCACACAAAACCTGGCTCGCATTGGGTCGCCATCTTCGTCGGCAGCTCAGGCAGAGGAATATACTTCGACAGTTACTGTTTACCGCCTCTTATTCCTCAACATCTTCATCGTTTACTACAGAGGGTCCAGAGACAGTGTGGCAACCTAGTGTCACTCTTTCTGATTGGCTCAGTTTTCTCATAGATATTTTGGTATATATAGATATACTACACTATAGAAAACCTGAACGTAAAATGGTGGCATCCGTTCGCAAAATGGCGGCATCCGGCTAGGTTGCCATACTGTCTCTGGACCCTCTGTATCGTTTACGAGGAAACTGTACCCTCTTCAGGTGAAACACGAAACTACTCCAGAGTGCCTCTTCAAACGTGTATGGTCAGTTTTGCATTATGTTTCTGCATTGTATGTGTAGTGGGTATTCTTTGCGCGAGTTTAATGCACTTTTTACCGATGATCTCGTGAAGAATGATCAAACTGTGGTGCGATTTTATAAAAAACTTTTGGCTAAACGCAAACTGACTTGTAAAAAAAATGAATCAGGAAGTGAAAATGCTGGCCGCGGCGGTAGTCACTGAGCATGCTCACTGCATAGCTGCAATCGTCTCGAATGTTGTGTACAGGCATGTTCTTCGAAACATGCTACTTCGTATCTATTTTAATCAATGTTTGTTTTATCACATATACGGTAGAATTATTATATAACATTTGCTTCATCGATTATCTCTTGGCTCTTTTATGCAAAAGAATATTGCGGCTACTCTCTGTGGCTAAGAGAGTATATTCTTTTGCATTGATTGTGTCTCTCTTTATAATGCTATGTAAACATTATTTTAGGTATTCGTCTCCTTCATAGGCTAAGAGTTTTTGTGTGGAATACATACATGTTTTAGATTTTCCTCTGCGTCTAAGACCTTTTCTTCTATCTAAGTTGGTATCCCTAATTACTTATTTTGGTGTTGCTTCATTCGTATATAAGTCTGTCTGTCTCGAGTCGTGTACATAATATTGTATCTCTATTTTAATCTTACATAAGTAACAATACATGTGTGTTCTTTAGATCTAGATTTTCTTTTGAACAAAAAGAAATAAAATGGTGAAAAATTGAGAATGTTGTTTTAATTTCAACAACCCTTTTCCAACCTGAATAGAATGTAAGATTAGGATAATTAGTTTGCGTTGTAATTACTTCTCGCCTTTTC
Source organism: Andricus curvator (assembly GCA_932195095.1). Classification (NCBI taxonomy): domain Eukaryota; kingdom Metazoa; phylum Arthropoda; class Insecta; order Hymenoptera; family Cynipidae; genus Andricus; species Andricus curvator. Next base: position 103,513 of record CAKNYM010047661.1, read on the forward strand.
CAACTCGATGACTTACTACCTCTACTCTTGGACTAACATGGAGGGGGTGGGGCCCCTCCCCTTTTCCATCTGAGAATTATCCATTCGATGGGATCATGTGTAACCATCCCTATTTCCAATTCAGAATCATTCATTTCATCAATTAGGATAACCGCCTTTTTGTAATTAGGCCACGCCCCTTAACGAATGCCATTTTGTAATTAGTCCACGCCCCTAATGACCGCCATTCTGTAATTAGGTCACGCCCCTCGAACAATCCGGGGAGGCCACATCCCTCTCCTACCCCACCCCTTCTTTTAGGCCACGCCTCTCGACCAATCACAGGCCGCCCCATGGCTCAAGTTATCTACTAATATCCTTTTCAGAATTCGATCCTGCAAAGCGTTATCATCTGCAAGACAAACTATAAATACCTAGGATCTAAGATTACTTGTTATCAGTTCTAAGTCTCTTAACTTTTAATTTTAGAATATTTCTTCATTTTTAACGGTGCTGATCTGTTGTCATTGTTAACATGTTTGATGTAATTTAATTTATTTTTTTGAGTGAAGAATTTTTAGTGAGAATTTGTGATGAATGAAGAAAAGAATTTATGATTTTAAGTTGAATGATTTGTTTTTGAATTGTTAATTTACAAACATTGTAATATTATTCTGATATCTAAAAAATTTTAATTGTTATTGAATCGCTATCTCTTATGCCTCTACAATCGCTCATACTGTAAAATGAAGCTACCATGCGTTAGGCGCCTTTCTTCGCGGACGGTCACATATAAATAGTTAAATACTCGAGCATGTGGAAGCACAGGCAAATGCGTGATTCTGTTAGGAAAATAAAAATCATTTAATACAAATTATTTCTAATTAATTCACTTTATTCAATTAGTTTATAATTTTAAACCCTTCCACTTTCCAGTGTCCAATTATTGCTGTTTAATTGTGCAAAATTATAAAAATTGCCTTAAAATCTTCCAGAATCTTTTTTGACAATTTTTTTTTAAGTTTTCAAAATGTTTTTGAATATTCGCTTAAAGATAATTTTCCAAAATAAAAAATTATTTTCAATTTCCCAGGAGTTGTAAGAAAATGTTTGCATTATCTTGAAATCCTTTTAAATATCATCTTCAAATAAATTTTTAAATATAAAAAAATCAATGTAAATTTTCTCAGGAAACTTAAGAAATTTGTTGTATCCTCTTTAAATCTTTCTAAATTCTCAAAACGCATTTTCTTTTGAAATTTTACAAAGATCTATATTTTGTTCAAAAAATTTTGCAATCCCAGCAAAGAACGAACTGAAAACATTCACTAAAAGTCATATTCATACAGAATGCAACCAGTCAAGCTTTCGAACAACAAATTGAGAAGCTTTTAAGGAATTTTGAAAGGTTTCAATGAAAGAATATTCTTCAGATTTATATGAAAATTTGAAAGGATTTTTTCTTTTTAAAAATAAATTTTTAGAGGAAATTTGAAAAGATTTTAAAACATTTCAAGTGATTTTTAAAAATTCCGAGGAAAAATCCAGAATATCTTGAGGAAATTTTTTTAATTTTTAAAGATTTTTTAAATTTTTAAGAAAAATTAGGGTCAGTTGAAATGATAATATTTAAGAACTTGAGAAGTGTTAATGTGAGTCAAAATATTTTGAAACATGAAAATATTTCCAAAAAATTATTATAAAATATTTATGAAAAACAAGGAATTTTCAAGAAATAGTTGAATTTTGTAGAAAAATGAATTTTCAACAATGATATTTAGTAATGTTAGAAGTGTTAAAGTGAGTCAAGATATTTTGAAACTTAAAAATATTTCCTAATATTTATAAAATATTTATGAAAAACAAGGAACTTTCAAGAAATAGTTGAATTTTCTATAAAAATAAATTTTCATCTAAGCAGGTTAATTTTGAAGTAATAAAAAAACAAATATAGTAGTTTCATTTTTAATCAAAAACAACGAATTTTCAAAAAATAGTTCAATCAAAAATTAAAAAAAAAGGAATTTTCAACCAAATAGTTGAATTTATTTTCTACCAAAATACAATGAAATTGAAAAATATATAGTTAAACTGATTTTCAATACAAATTTTTAATTTGCTACCATTTCTCGCCGTGATGTATTAAAATAATTGTTAAGGCATTGTTAAGATTGTTACCGACGTTGAAAGCTTCTTTTTTTCTCCGCTAGAAATTGCTAAAAATGCTCCAAAAATAATGACAGGTTACGTGTGTGCAGATACTTATTTTTTGAATTGCAACAAATGTGCAAATGTTATTGTTTATATTGATTTTTTAAAATGTTTATACGGTTTAGTCCAAAATTTGTGTCAGTTATCACCATACGCGAATCAAAAAATCTGAAATGCATCAAACCAAACATTACCTGCAAAGTGCTCGACTCGAGTGGTAATATCCTATTTTATTAATTTATAAATAAAATTTCTTTGAAATCATAAACATATTGATGTATACAAACGTTCTTTAGTGCTTTTTATTTAATCGTTCAAATTCTAAATACGATATCTCAATCCGTGTGGACGTAGTGAACACCAAAAAAAATGAAAATAATATTACACATTTATTTTTTACGTGAATAATTTTTTTCAAAATTATTACTCAAACTAAATATACAAACGCAATTTATGGTCCCATTTCCTATATTCCAAATTTTGAGAGCGGTATTTCATTGCGTTTGGGCATGGTGAACACCAAAAAAAAAATTTCATAATCGAGGACTGGTTTGGTCACGTGGTCACCGTAGAGCATGCCCTTAAGTTAACCTTTGAATAAATAAAATGTAGCAATTTTTTCAAAATTCCATGCTTTTCCAGTTGTTCCAGAATTTTTTTCAAAATTTCATGACTTTCAGGTCTTCCATATTTTTTATAAAACAAATAATAAAAAACTTACTCAGTTATAATTAGCCTTCCGACCGATTTGTGCTTCAACCAATTTTGCCAATTTCAAAAAACGATGTTTTTTTTAGGAAATATTAAAACATTTTCCTAAGATTTTACGATTTCCGGGAAACTTTCACATGATATTTTTTATAGATAAATTTTATTTGAAATAAACTTTAAAGAAGTTTTTAACGTTTCAAAGTTTGAATGAAAAATCTAGCAACTTCAAGAGATATTTAAAAGTATTCAAAAGATACAAAAATAATTTATGACTGCAACAGATTTTTAAAAAATCAAAACAAAATGTAGAATTTTAAAGATTTTGAACAGCAAGTTTAGAAACTTTTTCAGAATTTTGAATGGTTTCAAGAGAATATTCAAGATTCGTAGGGAAATTTAAAAGGATTTTTTGTTTTCAAAAATTAATTTTTCAAACAAATTTCACAAGATTTTTAAACATTTCAAAAGATTTCTATAAATTCCGAGAAAAAATCTGAAATAAGTTGGAAAAATAGTTAAATTTTCAACCAATAAACGACGAATTTTCAAAAAAAGTTCAATCTTCAATCAAAAAGATGAATTTTTAACCTATAAACTTAATTTCCTTCTAAAAAACAAAAAATTAAAAAAAAAAACATATATTTACTTTTTCAACCACAAAAATTAATTTTTTCAAAAATGTACATTTTCTTTAATTTTTTAAATAAAATCTTCTCAATATTAAAATTATCTTTTTAATTTTCAAATCTGTGTTTTAAATGAATTGGAATTTTTCCTGACTTTTTTTTAATTGTGCAAAATTATAAAAATTGCCTTGAATTCTTCCAGAATCTTTTTTGACAATTTTAGTAAAGTTTTTGAAATGTTTTAAAATGTTTTTGAATATTCTATTGAAATTCATTCTTCAAAATAAAAAATTATTTTTAGTTTCTTCCGCTTTTATAGTTTTAGATACTTTTAATTTATTTTTCATGCATATAGTTTCTTTAAATTCATTTTTTGCTCAGAAAAGTGTAAAAAAATAAGTGCAAAATAATAATGTTTATTGCTTCAAAATAATTTATTAGGTGCTGCAAACATCAACTGATTGATAAAAATATTTTGGTGTCAAAAATAATAAATTCTGTATTCTCAAAATATTTTTTAAAAACTCTTCACTATTGTTTTTATAATATTTATGCATATTTAGGGTTAAACTATTCAAAAAAAAAGGAATAAAAACAAAAACAAAATTTGAAAAAAGTTCGAGGACGCGAACCCATGACGGCAGACTCTCCAGTCTGGAACCTAGACCATTGCTACATCGCAGCTTGCTCGATTGCTTCACAATTCAAGCCGATAGTCATTCTGCGCGGGTTTCTTTCAACCCTTTTTCTCATAAACGGTTTTCTATCTAAGTAAACGGTTTCAGGTTTTTCATCTCAAATTAAGCCCTCTTCGCTCACAAAAGATGATTAAAATCCGTGTCCCCGGTCACGTGCACTCCCCTTGTAAGAAAATCAACCAAAAACAATTAATTTTGAAAAAATAGTTCCATTTTCAATCAAAAATTTTCAACAACAAAAAAAGGAATTTTTAACCAAGTAGTCGAATTTGCAATTGAAGATAGGAATTTTCAAACAACACTAATTTTCGACACAAATTCTTAATCTCCACCGTTTATCGCTGCAGCATATGCAAATAATTATTAAGACTTTGATTAATATTCTTTGAAATTAATTTTTTGAATAAAAAGAATGCAGTCATTTTTTTCAAAATTTCATGATTTTTCCAATTTTTCCAAAACTTTTTTCGAAATGTCGTGACTCCTTCAGGTCTTCTAGGTTTTATATCAAATAAATAATGAATAACTTATTCAGTTATAGTTATTTTCAATCAAATTGTGCTTCAATAATTTTTGCCAATTTCAACAAACGATGTTTTTTGGAGGAAAATGAAAAAATTTTCTTAAGATTTTACGATTTCCGGGAAACCAAAATATAAACAACTAATTTTCAATAACATTGTTTTATATTTCACCAATTTTCACCGTGATATACTAAAATAATTATTAAGACACTTTTTCGGGATTCTTCATGTTACGTCCCGAGCAAAGGCGAGGGTAGGTTGGAAGATGGTTAGATTGACGGAGGTTACAAGGGCTGATTAAGTCAGGTTGGTAAGGCCCGACTATTTATTTTATTGTGGGGTTCGTTTCCACTTTATCAATCCAAGGGGATTGCGATAATTCAGAACGACAGTAATTTTATATGACAATTATTTATTATAATATGGTAAGAGAAGATTTGTTTATCGATTATATCCCCGATACGTCGTAGAATATCGATGGAATTCTACCGGGTGTTTTTAATTGACTTTCACGAACACTCCGACGTCAATTTTTACGACGACCGAAAGCCGAAGGGACTTTATTTTCAAAGTTGAATTCCACGTTACTATTTCGCGGTGATGTAGAAGCACGCGGCTTAATCAAGGCGGTTTTTCGTTAGGAATATTTCACGGTGAGGTAAAAGCATGTGACTTAGTCAAGGCGGTTCGTAAATTGATGTGGACGGTACAACTATTCAAACGATAAAGACAACCACCAGGGGTGAGTCTGGGGTTTATATAGGAAAAGGCTTCTTCAAAAGTCACGTACGAGTCGAAAAAGTTCACATGGCACGTACGAGTTGAAAAAGTTCACATGGCACGTACGAATCGGAAAAGTTTACATGGCACGTACGAATCAAGGAAAGTTCGCACGAGAAATGCTTGATAGTCACGTACTAGTTTGCGTTCATCGATTATGTTTTATACTTCAATTTTATGTATTGAACTTATCCGCTTTTTAATTATATTGATTTGGGTATTGATTATCGATGGATAAGTTCAATTACTCTTCTCTTGTCCTTTCCCGACCAGTTTCTTAATTCTAAATAATAGTTGTTAACACATGTGATATATGTGTTTGCAACTATTTTGTTACATTGTTTATTTGTGTAATTATTTCATTATAATTAGTTTATATACTGTAATGGTACATAATTAATTTATCCTTTACTTGGAGGCTATAACATAAGGTTCTACGTTACTTTAATTATCGTAGCATTTCTGTATTATCAATAGTTATGTAGGTCGGTATGCTCATGGTATTACCTTGCTAATTAGCTCGCGCCCTCCTCCTTATCGACCGTCGCTCATTTATCATTCGTCATGTGTGGATAATTAGTTGCCGCTGATCACGTAAGTCATTACCTACTGTGATACGTTTACCATTCGGTGTTACGACGAAATTTAAAATAATTGAGGATGTAACATTCATTTGCCTCATTTTTTGAAATGTTTTAAAATATTTTTGAATTTTCATTAAAATTTATTTTTCAACATAAAAAAAAGCATTAAAAGCTTTCCCAGGAATCTTACGAAAAAAAAATTATTTTCTTGAAACCCTTCAAAATTCATGAAAAGGTTCCAACATTTTATTTCAAAATCTTCAAAAATCTATATTTTCTTTTAAATCTTCTCAATATTTTAATTATTTTTTAACAGTTTCAAAACTATCCAGATACCAAACGTGCGGGGCACGTTACTCACACGGCATGCGGGGCACGCGGTGCGTGCTGGGTACGAGGCATATGGGTCGCACTTTGTGAGGGGCACGTACGTGGGAGGCATATGAGACGCACTTTTTGATAGGCACGATGTGCAGCGCATGTGTGTCGCACTTTGTGAGGGTCATTATATACATGATATATAAGTAATAAGCACATTTTTTGATAATAGTAGTAAAGTAAACTATTATTATTGTAATACATTTTTTTAAATATTGATAATTATTATAATTAAAGATTGAATTAATTGATATTGTAAAAATTGTTAATTTACAAAAATTAAAACATTCCCGACTTTATAATAAGAATAAATTAGGAAATTAGTAAGAATTATTGAATGCATGATTGTATAGATTCAACGTACAATATGCATTTTATTTATTTTAAAACTATAATTTCCAACTTTAATCGACTATATAAATGATTTCAATTTTTGGCTTTTGTCAATTTGAATTTGAAATTGAGTAAATAAAAAAATGAAATTTTTGGTATAATTTCTACTTTACATATTTATTTATGTTTATAACTTCAATTTGTGCTTTTAATTTCAATTTTAACATTGAATTGAGTTCAAAATGTAATTTAAAATCAATGTTTAAAAAATTTGTTCAGAAATTTAAAAAATGCATCTTTAATTTTCAATCGTATTGTATTCCTTTTTTTATTATTTTGAAGTAGAAATAAGAGGAGCTATATTTAAAAATTGCGCGCATTAGCTGAATAATATACGGCGCAAACCCCTTCGCGTCGATCGAACGGTAATCGCCCGACCTGCCGTAACAGCTGTTGTCGACTTCCGTTGTCGGTTTCGCACGGATTTTACAAAATCTTGTAAAACTACTACGCTGAAAGTGATGTTTTTTCTTTTCAAATTAGTAAGTTCTCTACTGTGGAAGAAGTGATTTTGCGAGTTTTAATATAATTACAAAAACGTGTGGTAAAGTTTTTCTTTCATTATTCAAACAACAAATAAGCTATTTACCGTTTTCGTTATGTTTCATACAATTTCTGAAAGTTTCAGCGTAAAATATTTATTATTGTGGACACAAACGTGCTAATCTCCCAAAAGTATCAGATCCTGAAGTTTGTGATATTAAATATTACAGTTATGAAATGCGCGCGTTTTAATGTTAGTATCGTTAAGGGCATTTTTTGCTTACCATATTTGCATGTTTGTGCCCAAAATAATAAATATATTTCGCTGAAACTTTGAGAAACGCGAAAACGGATATCAATAGCCTATTTCTGTTTTCAATAATTAAAAACAGTTAATTTCTGTTCAATCTTGTTTTTTTTTTTATTATTATTCAAACAACAAATATAAGCATGTTTGTGTCCAAAATAATAAATATCCTTCGCTGAAACTTTAATAAGAGACGTGAAAATGGTTATAAACAGTTTATTTTTGGTTTATATAATTAAAAAAAGGTAATTTTTGTTTTAGGTCATCATTTTTTAAATTATTTAAACGAAAAATATACTTTTTACCTACGTCTTTATGTTTTCTGTCAGTTTTATGTGCCTGTATCTTGTAGTTTCAACGAATAATATTTATTATTGTTGATACCAACATGCGGAAACTGAATTGCTAATACACAACTAAAATGTATAAATATTCCTTCCACCCATAATAAAAAATACGTTCAGGATAAATTACCTGCTCTTTATTTAAAAATATCAATGCAAATATTTGCTGTACCCTCCAAAAATCCTAAATGTGTGCACGCACCACACCCGCACCAGCACGCATGACGTGCGACCCTCACGACGTGCGACACACCTGTAACGCATATGAGGACCCAGCTGTGTCATCCCCTGCGCGCACGTCGTGCAAGAAAATCCGCACGTGGGGCGACGCACGTGCGTCACACCGTGCGCGCACTTTGCTATCTGGGTATGTTTTAAATTAATTCGAATGTTTTCTGAATTTTTTTTTAATTGTGCGAAATGATAAAAATTGCCTTAAAATCTTCCAGATTCTTTTATGACAATTTTTCTTTTAATCAAAGCGCCCCCAATGCACCTAGCCAGTTTACGAACTAAAATTACCCACTCTGATCTTCTCTATTGACATTATCAAACTGGAAAAATGCCGCCCTGCTTGACCACTCAAGGAGGAGCGTCTATCGTCTATTTTAGTTCGTAAACTGGCTAGGTGCATTGGGGGCGCTTTGATTATAGTTCGCAAACGCTTAGGTGCAGAGGGGGCGCTGCGGAAAATCACTCGAAACTGCAGTGGGACTCCGATACCGTGTCGAAAATCGAACGGACCTCTTTTTCTAACGTGTGGCGATAGAAAGAGAGGTTCGTTCGATTTTCGTCTTCGAAAGAGCATCAAAGTCCCACTGCTGAATGTATGGGAATCAGAAATCTCCCACCTCATCTCTGCTACAGTTGTCAGCAATGGCACTGTCAGCGGTTTCCGAACGCCTAAAAAAACTACTGGCAGTACTAGTGCTGCCAATCAATTGTCGAACACAGCCGATGACTAGGTACGTTATTGCTGAAGCAATTGAATTTATGCTTAAACACATCTAAGTTATACTTTGATTTCATTTTAAAGCACTATGTTAATTTAAATAAATATGTTTCACAATTATTATTTATTATTTAAATACTTTTTTATTTCAGCATTACAGGTATTTGTATGTAAAGTGATTATAGACTCAAATGACCCGGCTTAAAACGAACAAAAAGAATATGTGTATTACTTTTTCATGTTCCATACGATACAGGGTGTCCCAGACTCAAGTTTTCGGACTTATATAGCCGTACAAAAATGAAAAAAATTATTAGAAAATTCCTTTTCCAAAAATCAGTTGAAGTTTAAGTTTCTTAGTTATAAATATTTTAGGTTTTTATAGTTAATTTTCATACGTATATATAAATATATATATATATATATATATATATATATATATATACATACATATATACGGGTGTTTTTTTTAACTTGAGACAACGAAATATCTCAAAAAATACGCATTCTACGGAAAAAATGTCTGGAATAAAAACTTTTTATTTTCGAGGGGGAAAAAAGATTTGCTAAAATTTACCCCACCGCCATCCCCACAGGAGGCAGGGGTGGGGGTAACTTTGTAATTTCAAATGGCAAACCCAATTTTTTAATAACAGATTCAGATTCTCCTTTACGAAATACGTAAGTTTCATTCGGAAAATTTGTTTCGATTCGCGATAGATGGCGCTGCAATTGCGAAAAATGAAATTGTTGACACAACTTTTAGCTCTACCCAGGAATAACGACGCGGACGTGGTAGTTGTCTATTCCCTTCGGGATGCTTAATTTCTGTGAGTCCCCTTGCCTCTCACCATCCATCGGGGTGCTTCATTTCGGTGAGTCCCCTTGCCTCTCACCATAGGGATGCTTGATTTCGATTAATTATTTTACAATAAGTGCTCAAAATGGTGTCCTCGCACTTCGATGCACTTGTTAATCCGAGCTTTGAAAGATTCCACACAACTGCGAATTGTGTCTGGTGATATTTGTGCACAAGCAGACCTGATTCGCTCGATCATGTTATCACGAGTTTTGAGCACTTCTTGATACACGCGATTCTTTAGATAACCCCACAAATAGAAATCCGGCGCCGTAAGATCTGGCGATCTGGCAGGCCAATTTACTGGACCTCCTCTACCGATCCATCGTCCATTGAATTCGCGATTGAGTACTTCCCTCGCGATTGCCGCATAATGTGCTGGACAACCGTCATGTTGAAACCACATGTTGTGTCGCACTTCCAAGCTTAGGTCTTCCAGCAATATTGGAAGTTGATTTTCTAAAAAGTTACGATATTTTTCACCGTTCCAATTTCCATCAATAAAATACGGACCGATAAGTTGATCTCCAATTATTCCACACCAAACGTTCACGGACCATGGACGCTGATGCTCAACTTCACGCAACCAATGTGGATTTTCTACACTCCAATAATGCATGTTGTGCCGATTAACGTTACCATGGTTTGTGAAAGACGACTCGTCTGTGAAGAGTACTAGAAAAAAGAAATTCGGGTTTCCTTGTATCTGCTGAACCGCCCATTGACAAAATGTCACTCGGTTCTGAAAATCATTGCCATGAAGTTCTTGATGCAGTGCAATATGATACGAATGATAATTATTACGTTTTAATACCTTCCAAACACTGGATAGAGACATTCCGGAATCGCGGCTTAGTTATCGAGTAATAACATGAGGGTCATGAGTGGCTGCAGCTAAAATTGCAATTTGATTATCAACTCCAGTAACTGTTACTTGACGCTTAATTTTTTTCGGTTTACACTTCCGTCAGTGATGAAGTTTCGGACAACCCGGTAAAAAGAAGCGCGTGAAGGAACACTTTCTGGAAAGCGTTGAGCATAAAGCGTGAGAGCATCATTGATATTCCTGCCACTTTCTCCATAAATGAGAATCATTTCAATCTTCTGTTGCTGAGATAGAATTTCCATTGTAAAAGTAATGAAGTAAGGTAATGAGGAAATAAAACGACACCCAAACCAACTCAAACGAACGTGACCAACAACAATAACCCAAACGAAAGCAACCAACACACCCAAATCAAATGAACACAATCAACCTTCCTAATGAATAAACGTTAAGCACGGACAGACGCGGTTATCGCTCGGCCGGAATGACGTCGAGGATTGTAGACAGTGGAGACTCGATGATATGTAATGTCTACATCCAAAATCGACTGTCGTCAACCAACTGCATTCGGGAATGGTTTTCGACAGTTTTATCACTTTTACTGTCCCGTTGCCAAAAGTTCAAGCACCCCGATGGATGGTGAGAGGCAAGGGGACTCACCGAAATTAAGCACCCCGAAGGGAATAGACAACTACTACGTCCGCGCCGTTATTCCTGGGTAGAGCTAAAAGTAGTGTCAACAATTTCATTTTTCGCAATTGCAGCGCCATCTATCGCGAATCGAAACAAATTTTCCGAATAAAACTTACGTATTTCGTAAAGGATAATCTGAATCTGTGATAAAAAATTGGGGTTGCCATTTGAAATTACAAAGTTACCCCCACCCCTGCCTCCTGTGGGGGTGGGGGTGGGGTAAATTTTAGCAAATCTTTTTTCCCCCTCGAAAATAAAAAGTTTTTATTCCAGACATTTTTTTCGTAGGATGCGTATTTTTTGAGATATTTGGTTGTCTCAAGTTAAAAAAAAACACCCTGATATGTGACATTTCACGTCTCTTTTTCCCCCCCCCCCCTGCCCAAAAATTGAGAGGACGTACGTAAACTTACGACCACTCAAAGTTTTCGTTGAAATATAGGCTTAGAATGCAAAGTGGTATATGCCATGATTTGAACATGGCCGACCAATATGGCGGCCATAACGATAGAAAGTGCCTTAGGCATGTGTGTAAAAATTCAGAATAGTGATAAAAAATTCTGAAAAAATCATGCAGTAGCTTTTCTGGATACTGGTTCGAATTCCAAGATCAAACTTTCAAAATTCGTGACGGCGGATGGAATATGGCGGACTTTAAAAAAATCAACGGATCCATACAAAATTTGGTATACGGGGGTTTATCGGATCGCTGATCAGGAATCCGAAGTTAAATTTGTGAAATTCAAGATGGCGGATCCAATATTATGGTTGAAATTTTCAAACATCAACGGAACCATACAAAATTTGGTATACCTGGTTTTTTTGAGTTGGTGATCACGAATCCGGAGTCAAATTTGCAAAATTGAAGATGACAGATTCAATATAGCTGGTCAATAATTTTCAGGATAAAAAAATATCAAACATATTACATGAAATTACAATTACGAACTATTCTTGATAATATTGAATCTGCTGTCTTTAATTTTGCAAACTTCACTCCGAATTCGTGATCAGCAACTCAAAAAAACCAGGTATACCAAAGTTTGTACGGTTCCGTTGATTTTTGAAAATTTCAACTATCATATTGGATCCGCCATGTTGAATTTTACAAATTCAACTTCGGATTCCTGATCAGCGACCCCAGAAACCCCCTTATACCAAATTTTGTTTAGATCCGTTGATTTTTGAAAAGTCCGCCATATTGGATCCGCCATATGCAATTTTGAGCGTTTGATCTTGGAATTCGAACCAGTAGCCAGAAAAGCTACTGCATGCATTTTTTCAGAATTTTGTATCGCTATTCTGAATTTTTACACACATGCCTAAGGCACTTTCTATCGTTATGGCCGCCATATTGGTCGGCCATGTTGAAATCATTGCATATGCCACTTTGCATTCGAAAGCCTATATTTCAACGAAAATTTTGAGTGGTCGTAAGTTTACATACGTCCTCTCAATTTTTGGGCCGTTTTTTCCTAGAATTTAAGGCTTTATTCTTAAAAAGTGATGACTTATTTATGATCCAAAGTACTGTCCATCACTAGCCACTACTTTTTGCCATCTTCTGGGCAATTGTCGGATACCATCTCAAAAAAACGATTCATCTTTTGAGGCGATCCGCGAATCGATCCATTCTTTGACTTCTTCATAAGAGTAGAAATGCTGCTCAGCCAGGCCATGTGCCATCGATCGAAACGAATGGTATTCGGAAGGAGCAATGTCTGGAGAGTACGGCGGGAGGGGTAAGACTTCCCATTTCATGGTTTCCAAGTATGTCTTGACCGTTCTTGCGACATGTGGCCACAAGCAAAGAAACGGCGTTCAGCATCTCTCGGCTTCAATTCGTACGGAACCTAATTTCCTTGCTTCTGAATCTTTCCCATGGCTTTGAGGCGTTTCGAAATTGCTTGTCGAGTGACTCCCAATTATTCTGCTAATTCTTCTTGCGTTTGGCACGAGTCTTCAGCAAGTAATGCCTCCAGTTCGGTAACTTCGAAAATTTTCTTTCTTCCACCGCCATGCCGGTCCTTGACATCAAAATCACCGCTCTTGAAGCGTTGAAACATGGTTGAAACCACTCACGACACGTTCTTTCACTAAGAGCAGCCTCACCGTAAGCACTTGAGAGCATTCGATGAGCCTTAGCCGCAGTTTTCTTCAAATGAAAGGAGAAAATCAAAACTTCCCGCAAATGACGAGAATTTGGCTCGAAACTGACATCTTGGATGGAGAATAAATTTCTGATGCAAACACGAATTTACTAAGTTGGTGCTGTCGTTATGTTGACAGATGTCCAAGCTTACTTTAGAAAATTTGTGACCTGCCTATTTCAACCGGCTCTTACCGCTGCAACCATATATCGAAAAACGGCGGACGCAAAGTTGCGCACCTAATGTGTACACGCTACCGTCGGAAATCGTCCGTACGATCAGCGAAAGTACTACTAACAAACGCTGCAGACTTTCAAACGTAATCACTCATTCAAAAATGGAGCAAACAACTTATTTTAATAAAACCGTTAGAAAGCTTATCAAATTACGCGTCAATTGGGCCCTAAAAGAGGTATTTTTGACCTTTTAGAAAGAATACTCGTATACTGCGTGCGATTTAAAAAAAAATCAAGAATTTCTCGAATTTTGTAACTCGACTTCAACTTGTGGAATCACCCAGGAAAGTTGCATCAAAAATCTAAAATTCATACTTATCAGTTTTTGAAGTCTTATCTTTAATGCAAGGCGACAAAACTTAAAAAATCTTCACGGGTTCTCGAGATACGACTAAAAATGTCCAAGCGTGCCTGCGCCGAATTTCAGTCGCTTTAGCAGCGAGTCTGGCCGTCTGCGGTGCTCGCCGACTCAGACTCCACGCAGACACGCTTGGACATTTATTGCCATATCTTGAGAACCCTTGAATATTTTTGAAGTTTTATTGGCTTAAATTAGTGAAGAGATTTCACAGATTACGTTCTCTCAATTTCAGTTTTTTTCCTTAAGTATCCTAAGCCAACGCACGAGTAGAAGTTAAGAAACAAAATCTGAGAAATTCTCAGCGACCACCGCTCTCGCGGTTGACTGCGGACATTTTTAGTCGTATCTCGAGAACCCGTGAAGATTTTTAAAGTATTATTGGCTTAAATTAAAGAAAAGACTTAAAAAATTAAGTGGTATAAGTTTGAGAACATAATTTTTTGTTTAAACTTCTCACGCAGTATATTCTCTCAAAAAGGTCAAAAATAACATTATTAGTGTTCAGTTGACGCGTAATTTAATAAGCTTTCTAACGTTTTTTTTAAGTATCTCGCTCCATTTTTGAATGGGTGATCACGTTTCAAAGTCAGCAGTGATTTTTAATAGTACTTTCGCTGATCGTACCAAAAATTTCCGACGGTAGTTTATATATATATATATATATATATATATATATATATATAATTGAAAAAAGAGTTAAACAACCACCGCAGGGTTCCACTGAGAGCAACTGCCATCTAAAAAAATGTCAATAGCCCCCAGTAGAACCGCGGTAAACCACACCTATGGCCACGTCCCACAACCGTGAGATGGGTGGTCACAGGAAACGACGAAATCACAACGACAGGTCGGCGAAACCCTCGTGTGTGTTGAGGAAACGAAGCGACCCAAGGATGACAGCTTTCTGTATCCATCTCGCAAGTGCCTTGGCATATTTTTGGCACGCGGATATGGCTTTAAGGTTACGAACCAGTGATGGTTTCGCACCTCCGAGAGCACCTATCACAAGGACAATTACTTGCACCGAATATTTTGGGTACAGTCGTTTTTCTTTCTCCTTTGCAATTATGGTGTATTCGGACGGAGCCGAGAATTCGATCACGAATATAGTTCGTTTCTCGAAGTCTTGGAGAACAATGTCAGGCCTCGAGTGCGCAACGGAGACTGCTGCCCGAAAATCGTAGTTCCAGAAAATTTGGCACTTCTCGTTTCGGACAATTTACTCTATCTCCCTTGGAGCGTTCGGCAGGGCAGGGTCGCGACCTACACCGTAAGAGCAACAAAGATGGTAATAAAGCACTCTTAGGGCCGCATTATGTCTATAGATATACGTAGTACCTGCGTGGGTCGGACACCCTGATAGTATGTGTTCTCGGTACTCAGCGTGTGCATGACACGCTCTACACCTATCACTGGGAACTTCTTGACATAAAAGGCGGTCACGGTATGCTAAGGTGGAAATGACACGGTCGGGGCATGCGAAAATAAAACCCTCTGTACCTGAATTAAGCCCTGATGATTTGAGGAGAGCAAAAGTATGCTCCTTCGACCAGAACTGTTTTTCTACATTTCTGTGAAAGTTTCCGTGCATTTTCTTGTCGAGTAGCTGTTGGTGAAATTTTCCAACCTCTGCTTTCTTTACTTCGGCTTTTAGAAGTGAATCATCTAGATGGAGTAATGCACTTTTCTCACTCCTGATGTTAAAATTCAGACCAAGGGTCTCGGCCGCTTGCTCCGCGGCTTTGTAAAGGAACGCTCCTTCGCCAATTATCTTGTGGTTCCTGACCATCTTTAGAAGAGGATCTCTGCCATTTGCAATGATGTAAGCTGTAGTTAGAACAATTCGGTTATGAAGGCACTGGAGATTCAGAAGTCCGCGTCCTCCTTCACGGCGTGAAATGTATAATCGCGGAACTGACGAATTGATATGCAAGCTTTTATGCATATGCATGATCTTACGCGTGGTGACATCAAGGGCTTTAAGCTCGTTCTTCGTCCATTGCGCCACCCCAAACGAGTAGAGTAGAACCGGGACGGCAAGCTTCAGACAGACTTCTTCACTGATGTCACGTCCTGAATGCGGCTTTGAGGCACGCCCAGGTATGTATAGGTCTCTCCAGTATTAAGATGTCTAATAACACTTATATCCACAAGCTCAGGGTCCTTGGGAACGCCAGTAATCTTTCCTTTCTTCAGATGAATTTTGGCACACTTGTCCAAACCAAAGTCCATCCCAATCTCTCCTGTGTAGTTCTTGACGATATTTATAGCAGTTTGAAGTTTGCTTTTACCAGAGGTCAACCATATAGAATACATGTGTGACTTTATGCTCGCGCTGATTAGTGTCGCCACAGAGGTATCCATGAGAATTTCGTAGTGCGAGAGATAGAGACAGAAGTGTGATGCAAAAAAGCAAAGGGCTCATATTATCACCTTGAAAGACGCCCCTCTGGAAGGTGACGTTGTTCGTTGTCACACGATAATTTCTAGATAAGATAGTAAACCTAGTTTTCCAAAGAGGCATCAATCTCTCTAGACATCTCACTATGTGTGGATGTACCTTCAAGCTTTCCAACAGACAGATGATAAGTTAATGAGAGGTTGAATCGAAAACTTTCTGGTAGTCAATCCAGGCCATTGACAGGACACGCTAATGGGCTGCAATGTCTTTACTGACACACCTGTCGATTAGCAGGTTCTCTCGACAGCCTGCTACACCTTTTTTCGAGCCCTGTTGTTCGTACATCTCTCGCCATACAGGCTCAATTCGTCGAACAATCCTGTTGTTTAGGACAGCTTTAAAGATCTTATACAGTGTGTTCAAACAAGTTATTGGCCTGTAATTCTCTGGATTGGACAAGTTGCCTTTTTTTGGCAGGAGTATAGGGCGTCCTAACACCAGCCACTGCGCAATGGGCGTCTCCGACTTTAAATATGAGGTGAATATGTGGACCAAATGTTGGTGTGAAAAAGTAAACTTTTTCCACCAGAAGTTCCTGATACAATCTGGTCCAGCAGCGGAAAAGTTCTTCGTGCCTCTAAGTGCTTTTTTCACCTCTTCGGCAGTGATTCGTGGACATTTCTCCTCATATTTTATTTGCTTGTCGCAAAACTCCTTGAAGCGGATGCTATTGTCAGTATCTTCTTTCAACTCTAGTGTTTTCGGGATCTTGTACACCTCTCTCCAAGAAGTCTCTACCTCCTTGGGCTTGGGTGAATTTTTTACAGAAACGGGGAGATCGCTGAAGAGGCGCGATGGGTCAGCGAGAAACTATTTTGTCAACAATATGCTGCTTGATTGTCAGTAGCTTTGACTTGTTTAGTGTGTGATTCAAGATCCTTAGTACTTGGGCACACTTTAGAATCCTTTCCGTGAACGGTCTACGAGATGTTATGTACTCAATGACACATTTAACATGGGACGCATTCTGTCTTGCCCATCCAATCTTATTGTTCAGTTGATGCAAGCGTCTTTTGGTCTTTTGATCTATCGTCGGTTTTAGCCTTCGATTTGAATCAGCCAAAGCTCTCGCCAGATCTTAGGGATAATGCTGGCATCGTAGCAGTCTAGCACGTCATCCCTGAGTTGATCCCTCCACTCAATGTTGGCGTTTCGCCAATTCGTCGTCGTGTTTCCATCTAAATTATTTTCAGCACCCGAACTCTAGGATGATCGGCATTGTTTGCCGACCCATTGTCGGGTGCTCTGCGCGTTCAATCGTTTTGAACCACATCTACAACATTTTGGTGTTTTAATTGTTGTTCCCACAAGCAGCTAGGGAAAGAGTTCGTCCATCCTTGTAGAGCTTTGCGTGCAAGGATAAGGCTGGTACTCTGAGAGGTGGCCCGGTATCCCCGAGCCACCGTTTAAGACACCTTACCCAGGTGACATTCACCTTTCGGCACGGTTGTTACGCCTTCGCTTAGCGGTTATTCCTTCGGGACCATCCCTGGACAATTGTCCGCGACTGCTTATTATTCATTGTAACCATATTCAGCAGAAACCCTTGGTACAGGGACCCTTTATCCGCAATAAAAAAACAAAAAATCAATAAAAAAGCCTAATGTCTATCCTCATATTCAATATATTTTCATATTACATTCACTAAGCTATTATATCTTAAAATTAATTGAAATTAAAATATTAACATATTATATATCGTATGGAACATAAAAAAAGTAATAAACATATTCTTTTTTCCGCCTTAAGGCGGGTCATTTGAGCCTACAATCACTTTACATAAAAAGAACCTATAATGCTGAAATTAAAAAGTATTTAATTAATAAATAATGATTGTGAAACATATTTGTATGTATGTATATTTAATCTCTTCCTTTTACGGGTTTAAGGACCTCCGCTACCTGTACATATGTTTACATTCCATCCTTAATCTATCTTAACTTAAGATATCTTACTTAAAATAAAAATATTATTAATACTAATAATTCTCAACATTCTAATAATGATTGATCTTCCAGGGCTTCCGTTTTCTCTTACCATAAAGTACATTTTCAACTATTTTAAAATTTAACTTTTTGCTAGTTATTTTCCTTATTAGGATTAATTTTTTGGCTGTGCCCTGTTACCTTGCTTTCCCTTAGTTCTTCCATTTTATTTATCCATGTCACTCCCTGTCCATTACCATGAAAAATCCATGTTACACATCCGTCCACACTCAACTGTCCCTCTTCCTCTCCTGTACACGTCTCTAATACCTGTGCCCATGACTCCATTTCGTATCCACATATTCTACACAGGTTTTCCTCTTCATCCATCCAATATCTACAAGCTCTAACTCCTTCTTCCATTCTAAACCGTACCACCCTACTCCATTTATCTTCCTTTTTTATTTTTTGCAAATATTCTGGTTCCATCAAACCTTTGACCATCATATACCATCTATGGTACCTCGAGTCCATAATCTTTCTCCATCTCTCTTCTCCTTGTCTTACTAATAACTCTAACTCTATGTCCTGCCACTCCAGTACTCCTTCTCGTACATCACGAAACCCTCCTCATTTTTTTCCTTTCTTCCTCCCATTTCGAATTTCCCAAATTGCCTCTCGTTTCCTTGTTCCGAATCTCGCCCAAGCATACTTGTGCTATTCTGATCCCCTCGCCCGTTTTTAGCTTCTCTTCAAACATCCAGGCTCTCTTAATTTGTCTAGTCACCATTTTCTCCCTTCCTGATGCTTCCCTTAAAATGTATCCTGGGCAACTCCAACTAACCTCCATTACCTATCTCAGAAATCTCTCATGCATGCTTTCCACTTTTCTATGTTCTTTCCATCCCCAGACCTTCACTCCATAACATAACACCGCCCAAACCAACGCATCGAACAGCCAAACTCTCATCCTCCAATCGTCGTTAAACTTCCTCTCTCCTATACCCCATACTTGGCCCATTACTTTACTCGCACATTCGATTCTTTTCATAAAAACCGGCACCCGGGAATACATTTTTTATTGCAAAATATACTTTCGCAGTCATAAATATAATAATTACTTGATTTCACTGCTGAAAACACATTATTCCTTCGGACATCGAAGAAAGAAAAATTTTTTCTCATAATTAATTACAACAGAATAATGTGTTTTCAGCAGTGAAATCAAATTATTATTATATCTATGACTACGAAAGTTTATTTTTCAATGAAAAATGTATTTTTATGCATTTTCAAATTATTATTTGTTTGAAACAATTAATTGGCATATTTTAAACATTTTAAATAATCGCGCGCTATGGAGCCAATCAGAAATTCGTGGCGACGCATGCGCAGTGCGGTTGGGGAGCAAGATTGGGAGCACTGTCCCCCTTTCCCTTTCTCCTTTAACTTCTCCTCTAAGTCTGCCAGCAGCATATTGAAAAGTAGCGGAGACAACGGGCACCCTTGCCTTAGACCTCTCCCTGTCCAGAATACCTCCCCTTTTTTCTTTCCTATCTTCACCCTAATCCTGGTTTCTGTAAAAATATCCTTTATTCTCTCCACCAACCTTTCCTCCATTCCCCTCTCTTTCATTGCCTGCCATAGCACCTTTCTATTTACTGAGTCAAAAGCTGCTTTAAAATCTACAAACAATGCGACTAATTTCCCTTGCTTTCTCCCTGAATTCCTGTTAACCAAGTAGTTGAGTACGTAAATGTTATGTATAGTCCCCATCCCTTTTCTAAATCCCGTCTGATTGTGTGGGATACTTTCTTTTTTTCTATCTGACTCTCTAACCTTTTTCTTAGAATTTCTGCATATATTTTATAGACCACTGGCATGAGTGATCCCTCTGTACTCCTCTACCTTCTTGCCCTCCCATTTCTTGACAAGCGGTACCACTAGCCCTGTCATCCACTCCTCCGGCCATCCTTCTACTTTCCAGACCTTGTTGCAGATCTTCCACATCCCTTCCCTAACCCCTTCTCCTCCATACTTCATCGCTTCGTTCTCCATGCCATCCTCTCCTGTAGCATTGTTTCTTTTTAGTCTATCTGTTGCCTCGTCCACTTCTTCTCTTGTTATTTCGTTCTCTCCCTCCATTTCTCCCTGGACTATCCTCCTATTTTCTCCCTAACAACCCTTGAAATAATGCGTCCACTCAGCTATTTCTATTTCTTCATTCATGCCCTTCGTACTTCCTCTTTCCTTATTTATCACGTCCCAAACCCTACTTTCTTTGATCGCTTTTTCTACTTCTTACCTGTATTTCTCTTTCCCCTTTTGCCTTTTCCTTTCCAGCGTCCTCTTATGTTCTTTTTTTCTCCTGTTGTACTTCCCCTTCTCCATTTCCCCTTTTCTCCATTTTCTTACATACTCCCACCAACCTCTCTTTCCCTCTTTCCCTCTTCTCTTTCTTCTTTTGTACCTTTCTCATCCCTTATCTTCTCAATCGACCCTTTCAACCTTTCAATTAACGAGTCTACTCCCTCCTCTTTTTCATACCTAGCATTCTCCTTTTCCATTTTTTGTTTAAACTCTTTTAATTTATCTATCCCCCAGACTCCCAGTTTCGTATTCCGTTCTCCCCCTCTTTCCTTTCTCCCTCTGCCGCTCTTACGGACGCCAGCTTTAAGTGTAGCCATTACCGGGAAGTGCTCGCACCCTATCTCATTCCCCACCTTCATACTCCCTATCATATTCGTCATTCTTTCTTCCGCCAGGATGTAGTCTATTACTGTTTCTCCCTTACCTATAAGCGTGATCTCTCCTTCCTCATCTCCCTTCATATTGCCATTACATATGAACCATCCTGTTTCTCCTATTACGTCTAGTAGCCTCCTCCCCTCCTGGTCTGTCTCGCTATGTTTGGAGCTCCTTATATAAGCCTGCTTTCCTTCATCCCAAATCCCTCCCCTTGTTCGACAGTCCATGCATTCAAGTCACCTCCTATCAAAACCAACTCTCTTTTCTTTTCCTCCATCCACCTCCTTATTACTCTCCAACCGTCCTCTTCCCCTCTTCTTCTATATACACAAACCACCGCTATTTTGACTTTTCCCATTATAATCCTTCTTACCACTGTTCCATCCTTTTCCTCCCCGTCCCCCTCTTTTCTCCCTTGTACTGCCAATTCTATTCTCACCCCTGAAACCATGCCGCCCATGCCTCTCCCTTTAACGTGTTCCTTACTTGCTTCTTGCATCTTCCACACATAACCTTTCGGTAACATCTTTTTCATCCCCTTCCAGTCCTTCTCATCCGCCCAGGTTTCACTCATCATAATTACATCCCACTTTTCTAACTCCCTAAAAATCCTTCATTCTTGTTCTTCAAGCCTGACACATTCCAGAAAGCTATTCTCACGTTTTTCTCTTCCCTTCCCTCACCTACCTTCCTCACTTTTCTGCTGCCTTGCCGTTTGGAAACCCCTCTGTTTCATCTATAAACTCTTTTGCCTCTTCCTTTTTCCTACCTTTCTCATCTCTTTTTTTCTTTTTCCTCATTTCTTCTGATTCTCCGTCCCAGAACCATTCCTTCCCATTTATCCATATCCTGTCTCTCACTATCCATACCATGCGCCCCTTTTTCCTCTCTACCCATGCCCTCTGATCTATTTGCCATCTCCTTTCCCTCTCCCTCCATCTCAAACCCTCTTCAATTCTTTCCCTTCTTCCTTTCAATAAATTTTTTTTCCTTCATTATTTTCTTTTTCACACTCCCTACTTTTACTATAAACATTCCTTATTTTCCTTCCTTCATCCCTCCTATTCTCTTAACTCCTTCTACCCTCACCTGAACTCTAATATCTCTCATAAGATTTTTGATTTTCACTTCCCCTGTTTCACTCTCCACTGTGAATCCCTTAACTACTATGTCATTTTTTCTCTTTGCCCTTTTTCCCCCTTGCAATCTCCTTTCAATCTCACTTAGTCTCTTCTTCAACCTTTCATTCTGATTTTGCACATTTTTATTACTCCCTTTTCCTATTTCCGCACCCTCTGTTTCTTTCCCCATATGCTCATTCCTCATTTCTAAGTTGTTTACCCGTTCTTCCAACTGTTTTATCTCACTATTTCGCTTTTGGTCATCCTCTTTCTGTCTATTCTCTATGCTCTCTAGTTTACCCCATACCTTGTCCTTCTCCTCTTTCTAGAGTTTATCCCACTCTTCCCATTTTTCTCTTACTTTTCTCACTTCTCCCCTTACCTCATTTCCCTGCTTATTCATATCATCCAGTATCTTCCTAGTTTCCTCTCTGAACCATTTTATGAGAGCCTCTAGTTTTTCAAACATTCCTCCATCCCCCTATCTCTTTCTGGTGTTTTCCGTTTAGTCATAACTTTCTTGCTTCCCTTGTCCCTTCCTAATTCATCGTCCACTTCCTCTCATTTTCTTTTTTCTTCCCCTTCACTACTGGTCGCGCTCACTTTTTTTCGCCATTCGTCTAAACTCCTTTTCGAACCCGCGCTGTCTAGCTTGTTAAGGCGCTGTAGGTTAGATGGTCTCCCGAATTTATGGCCCGACCCTGAATCCCTTATCTCTGCCGTCCCCTCCCTGGTCGGCGTCTCTAACGTCTCCTCACCGCTACTGTCATATTTCCCCTTCTCCCCACTAAACGCGCTCTCAACATGATCATCTCTTATTTCGGCTGCCTCACAGTGGGCCAGGAACCACAAAAAGTGGCCAAAAACCAACTTACAAATTTTGGAAAGGTGAATGTATTTTCGAAAACTAGACACCTTGAAATATCTTTTGGTGTGCTGCCATGACATTTTGACTCCTCATTGTCCTTTGACAAACGTGCAAACATTAAACTTCGAACGTAATTTCTGAAATTTTATTTTTTCGGCATGGTGATGTATAATCTAATATTAATTAAAAACGTGGATATATTTCATCCTTCTACCTTCAATATTAACCAATAAATCGATCTGTGTCCGAAAACGAGCTATATAATCATCATCATCATATTTTTTTTACCTTTTATCTATGAAAATTTCCATTTTTTTCATAAAATACTATCTGCCGATTGTTCATTCCCCGGCATTCCCCTCGATATCAAGGAGTGCATGCGATCGATTTGTTCCTTGAGATGTGTAGTTTAATAAAAATTTGCGCCTTTTTGCGCGTTTTCACATGCCATTGAAAAAACAGCTATAAACAGTGCGAGCACGCGCCTGCGGCACTATTACAATTGACAGTTATCAACAACTCTGTTTCTAAGCAAAGTACTTTTCAGAGACCTATGCAATGCTACTGTTGAAATCTACGTGAAGTCATACAATTGGTTTAACATGTCTTCGACTCTACACAAGATTTTGATACATGGATCTGCAATCATCAGTACAAGTGTACTGCCTGTGGGCATGCTTGCTGAAGAAGCATCAGAAGCTAGGAACAAGAGTTATAAGAATTTTCGAAAAAATCATAGCAGGAAATCTAGTCGTGAAGCAACATTGACGGACCTTTTTTATCGATCGATGGATTCCACTGATCCCAAAATATCTACTGTGAGTCTCATGAAATCGAAAACATCGAAGAAATCGAATAATTGAATCGTTTTCTCCAAGAAAATATTCCTCTTATGAGTTTACTCGTTTCAAAATGTGTATTCAAAGTGTTATTGTGATGATAACGAAAAACAGCGAAAAAAGTTATAATAAATAATAATTTTGTAGAATAAAATGCCATTTTTCCATTTTCAGTCTTCAATCGCAATATCTCAATCTACCAGATCCAAATTATATGTAAAAAATATTCTGAAGAATGAGTAAAATGCATAATACCACTTGATTTTGAAATTTTTTATAAAAATAGCCGCCATTTTGATTCAGCCATTGCAAAATTCACTATTTTGACATCAGATTCAGATTCAGCGACCTCGAAAACATGAAAGTATGGTGTCTGTTGTTCTGTGCGATCGTCCTGTGACTGTCGCCCTCTGGCGCCTGTTTGTGGACTTCGTACCGTCGGCATCCTACCTTACCCTAGAAATTATTTTTACTGCTCCTAACCTCAAAAACTTTGCACGCTCCAATTTTCACTTCACACAACTTACTTTCACCTTTTACACCTTTGCCTTCACTCACCCTTCTTCCTTTACACCTGATCTCCGCACTCACTGCCCTTTCTGCATCCACGCACTCTTATTACCTTCACCAAAGCTAAAAAAAGAAACTTGAAATAAAAGAGCTCTCTCACGATCGGTACTAGAAACGGAAGCCGATTTTGAAACATATTTATTTAAATCAACATTGTGCTTTAAAATGAAATGAAGGTATAACTTTTATTACTGTGAAGTTAGGTATGTTTAAGCATAAATGCAGTTGCTTCATCAATAATGTAATGTTGTAGGTCATCCTAAATTTAATAAATTTGCCTGCTTATTATCACATTTTTATGATGTTTTTATAATGAACAAATTCCTTCATCTTGAATTAATATGTTTTCTTTTTTTAATGACACTTAAATATTATGAATTGCAATTAACAAATTAATAGTTGAAACTCCTCTACGAAAGATTGATGTCTATTCCATCAGTCATTTCTAACGAGAGTTTAGCCGTACGCATGGCATATTTCAAACGGCGCGCGCTATTGGAGAATACAGCGCAGGTGCACAACAGTCACTTACGAGTGGAGGGGGTGGCAATGTGAAGATGTTTTGTACGTACATCCAGTCGCCGCCAGCTGTACATTTATTCAATATGGTGGTGTAGCTGGTATCGTTGCTGATTGGCTGCAATTTTTTTTCTTGCGCGTGGCTAGACCTTGTGTGGATTGGATCGTGCCTCAGCTTGCCGCCGGCAGTGGCAGTACTGATGGGGCCTGACCAACGTGACTGTGGTAATACGCGGTATTCTCGGTAATTACCGTCATGACGGTAAAAGATGGAAAAAGTCGGTAAAACTGATTTTTCAAAGTGATAATAAGTTTTGAAGCGATGTTTCGCGAATAGAATAATAATTAATTTGTCTAGAAGTTCAATTTCAATTGTATCTGACCACAAAAGTATTAAATTGTACCAACAAAATTAGAAATATGGGAAACATAACCTCAAACCTTAGCTTAAGACAGTGCGAAATTTGAAATTCTACTTATCTCTTTGTTTATATTTATTGTTGTGCAGTTAAATTCTCTACATAATGGAAAAAGAGTGAAAAATATGAAAAACTTTTGTTGATATCTTATATTATACTTTTATAAATAATTAGGTTTCTCTGTGTAAAACTATAAAGAGTGAAATAAAAATTGCTATGTTGCATATTTTTCATTGGGATTAAGTTTTGAAAGGTGTTTGTAAATGAAAAATGTATTGAAATGATAATTAAAATGCGGGTAATTAAAAATTTAAAGATTTAAAAATTGTTTACGCATATTTTTCTAAATTAAACTAGTTTTTAGCATTATTGTATATAATCTATAAAGTTTTGTTTATCGTCAACGTGAACATTCCTTACTAAAAAAAAATCACGAATCATCAGAAAAAAAGTCAGGACTGCTGGCCATTTCTGAACACTTTTGTTACGTTTCTCGACGGAAATCGTCAGGAAAAGTCAGCATTCGTGGGAAAATGTTTAGAAATCGTCAGAACTTGGGTTTGAAGGGTAATCACTTTATTAGTGTTCCAAGAATAGAATGCCATAAAACCTAATCCCTTTTATATTTGCCAGGTTATTTATATTATTTATTTATGCACATATCTTTTTACTAACATTTAATTATTAATACTTATATGTACAATACGTGACTCTGAAGATGAATCTGAGAATGTTTCCGTTTGGCATATCTCTTTCTCCTTACGAGATACATTATATTTATCCTAATTTTAAACTTTTTAGGAATATTTTTAGGTAACTGAAATCGTTGGCACAACACAGAATTAAAGAAAAATTGTGGGCAAATGATTTTATTTTGACAGCTAATTTAAATAGTGCGAGGATATGGTGAAATGCATTTTGTGCTTCAACCTCTTTCGGAAAAGTTGCATCTGCAATTTTCGCACTTCCTGCTAACGTTCCCCCACAAAAAACTATTTCGCAGGAAAACAATGAGTCGCTTTTGAAAACTAGAGAATATGTTGTCTATAACATCTCATAATTTTTAACATTCGACTTTAACATGTTGGCATAATAATTTTTTCAAGTGTCTTCTGTAATGGAAAGAGAATACTTATTTAAATGTGATTTTACCTGATTTTACGAGTTTCAACAGTATTAAAAAATGCGATCCTTAAAAAATGTTGTAACAACTTGTTTGTATAAAATAAAAAGATTTAATTTATTTTCATTGTTTTGTAATATTAATTTATTTCTAATAATTCAGAAATTACTGAAAATTATTTTGCTTGAAACTATAACATCGTAATTCTAAAGCAAAAAGACAAGTTTTACGTAAAACAAATTTTGTTAAAGTCCTTCAGAAAAAGTTCTTATCTTTGCTCATTTGATATTTCCCAGCATATTAAAAAATCAGTGAGGAGTCACACATAATTTTAAAATTTGCTAACAAAAATTGTACTTGAATCATTAATTTAAACTTTCATGTAAAAAATACATTATCAACCAAATGGCTAATTTGCCATTTATTCCATATCTCACTTATCTACTTTTTAGTAAAAAATACCTTATAAATATTTGCAAGCATAAAAACTTGATTTTTTAATTATTTCCATAATTTATTAAAACCTACATTTACAGAATAACTAATTTAAGCTTCTTCATGTCATTTCATCTCGTGTTCGAAATTCCCGCACAGTTTAGCAGACGACATTTTGAGGTTACTTCTGATCTAGCTACATATTTCTCAATTTTCAACCTAATTCTTTTTCATAGGCAAGAAAAATTGCGTGCAAATAGGCCTATTGGGTTTTCCAAATTCATCTAGAACTTCAATTTCATATAATTTTCCTTTCTTTTTGTTAAAAAATGACTTTTACCGACTTTTACCAACTTTTACCACATGACCACTTTTCCTGACCGTCATGACGGTAAAACCTGTGCCACTTCCCATCACTAAGTGGCAGGCAGCCTGCCTGCAGAAAGTGCAAAAGAGTGAAAGAGATAATAGAGAATGGTCCGTCTCTTTCGCTCTTATGAAGTTTCTGCAGGCAGCTGGCAGACTGCCTACTATTGTAGGAAAACCGGTATTTAGGAAGAAATATTATGAAAAAATTGAAAGAATGAATTCCAAAAGTTCTTGGAATAAGTATTAAATGATGTGTAATAAAACACTGATGGGAAAATCAAGGCCTATTCACTCTCGAATCAGACAAACCTTAACCAAACGATTTCACGCGATTCACAACTATTTCATATGATTTCAGTTTGTTTGATACTGTAAATACCAAACTATCCGCATAGTTACTTTAACCTTGATGTTAGCACTATGTTTTAAGCAGAGTACGCACTGCCGCGAATGATGCCGAGGAACGACGACGGTATGTCTAACGATTGCTTTAGACTCGCATTGACTCCCTCCGACTCACTCCTTATTTTCACTGATTCCTCGCACTAACTTACGTTATTTCTCTTATTCAGAGCGTTAGTTGCCCTAGCTTACGAACTCAGACATCTTTCTCGATGAGAAGGTGAATTTGAATTTGTTACTAAATTTAATAAGTTTCAATTAATGAAAATAAATAAAAAAAGTAGTGAGAGTAAGTTCGAAGTATTTTATTATTATCATTTCCAGAATGAAAAGCCTTTCAAGAGTTTTTTAATGATCACTAATTCTAAAAAAAGATAAATTAGTTTGCTTTTTAACTAATTGGCTATTAAATATACATAGGTGAGTGCCAAAAAGTTGCAGGCGCGGATCCAGAGAAGGGTTGGGGGGGCATCCAATAAATCTCCTTTCCCTAGGGTTACCATCCGTCCTTCAGTGGGACTCCGATACCGTGTCGAAAGTCGAAAATCGAACGGACCTCTTTTTCTAACGTGTGGAGATAGAAAGAGAGATTCGTTCGATTTTCGACTTCGAAACAGCATCGGAGTCCCACTGCTGGTTTTTCGGGACATGTCCTCTTTTTTTGAGGTCTGTCCTGGTGTCCTGGTTTTTTCTTGAAAATAGGCAAAATGTCCTGGTTTTTTACGAAACCAAGATTTTTGACAGCAAATATTTTATATTTTTATTTTTCTATAATCGCAGTTGTATGTTCCAGCTTAATACTGAACGCAACTTTATAGAAATGCGCGCGCTATCCAAATTCTGAATTTAGTATGTGAATTGTGCGCGAAAAGCGCTAGTGTATAGTATATATAGTATATACACTGGAGTCTCACTATTGGAACGCGCGATCGCACGCGTTATATGAATTCCTAGAATTGCTGGTCCCCACAGTTTCTCAGGGGGAAGGGCGAGAGACGGTTGCGACTCCGCCTCTGAAGGGACACATGCACACTACTACTCATTCAAGTAGATTGCGCAATATTATGGAGACGGTTCAGGCGGCCCTGACTGTTTACGTTTCGCTGTACGCGCTATATGAACAAGGCTATTTTCAGGCAACCCCCGAGATTGTTCATCTATCGAGACTCTGGTGTATATACTATGTATTTCTTTATAAATACAAGGATATCTGGTACATTTTTGTCTTCATAACCTTTTTTTTTTTTTTTTTTCTTTAAGGGATCGCTTGAAAGTTTTTGAGCGTCCTGGTTTTTCACCCGACCCAGATGGCAACCCTACCTTTCCCTCCACTCTCAAGGGGGAGGTTAATAATAATTTTAATGTTATTTCTTCGCTTTGCATTTTTATTATAAGTGATATAAATATATTAATCCTGAATGTTATAAACATAATTAACAAATGTTTAAATAGAAACTATGTTTTTATATTTACAAGCGCGTCTTGTATGGCTTGGTATAATCATTAATCAACAAATATTAAATATTCATATAATTTTCGAAGTCAAGCATAAACTATAAAAAGATTATTTTTAAACAGCAAAATTCAGGCGTCTATTTCCACTCTTTGCGATATTCTTATTCCCAGTTCAAATCCGGGCTGTGGCAGACTTTTTCGTGTTCTTAAAAAATTATTTGTTTGAAGTAATCATTCAAACGAATCAAAATTTGTATTAATTATGAAAGCACACTATCATTTTCTATGCCCTAAATTGAAGACTGAATCAACAAACTTATAAGTTTTCAAAATTATATCATTTTAGTTAAATTGTTATTTATAAATCAAAATTTGTTTTGAAGTCTTTTAAACCATTCTATTAAAACTATAGTTTTTCACCAAAAATCACTTTTGAATTTTCCCAGGAACCTTAAAAAGATGTATTATCTTCACTTATACTTATTTAAATATCTTAATTTATACTTTATTAAAAAATTTATTATCATCACCATACTTATTCACGTGTATTTGAAAATAAATCTATTTGTATTATCAAAATGCTTAAAAATCAACATAATTTTATTTCAAGATCTTCAAAAATCTACATTTTATTTTACATTTTTTGGAATCTTTATAAATTTCAAATTATTTTTGAAAATGTTCCAAAACTTCAAAACATCTTTTAAAATGATTTGATTTTTTCGTAAAACTTTCAATAAATCATGAGAAATTAAAAAAATTGCCTTAAAATCTTCCTCATTATCATTTATATAGTTTTTGAAATCTTTTTAAATATTCGCTTGAAATTTTCAAAATAAAAAAACATTTTCAATTTTTCAAGGAATCTTTATAATTTTTTTTATTATTTTGAATCCTTTTAAAATGGTTTAGAAAGCTTCCAAATTTTTCGTTTGAAATCATCAAAAATGTTCATTTTGTTTAACATTTTTGGACGTTTTTTATTTATTCATCAACATTTGCTTTTGGTTTGAAATATTCTTAAATATTCTGCTAAAATTAATTTTTCAAAATAAAAATCTTAAAACCTTTAAACATCCTTAAAAGCTTCAAAATTTTATTTAAAGACTTCTAAATATCTCCTTAACTCACTCGATTTTTTAAAAATGAATGCATTTTTATCTATTATTTACAAATCGAAATTCAACCTTTTCGCTTACAAATTAATTTTTTTTTAAATTAGAATAATTAAAATTAACATTGTAACGATTCAAGGCTTTCTGTTTCAAAAAATTCAGTTTCAGATTGTTCAGTTTTGAATATTTCATTTATAATGGTTTATTTTCAATAAACAGTGAAACATTGCTGACTATTAACAAATTGTTCTTTTTTTTTATTTAAAAATTTAAAAATTGAATTTTTTAAAAATAGTATATTTTAGACTCAAACAACAGATAGTTTCTAAAATTTCAATCGGAAGTTTACATTTTATTAACTACTAAGGCTTTCGAATAGAAACAGTTGAATTTTTAAAGTTAAAATTTGTAAATTGTTTAATTTGAGCAAATCCAGAATCACCTCATAAAGGCAATCAATTATAGTGATGGGCGCTGCTCGGTATTTCACAGTCATGACCAATCCTGACCGGTCATGACGGTAAATGTTGGTAAAACGCGGTCAGACCCAAATATTTCCACGAGAAAAGGTTTTTTTTATAGAGAAAAGTGGTTTAGTTGTTAGGTCATACCCTATACTAAACTTACACAAAAAGTTTTTCGGTTCTAAATGTTCCAGTTATTCTCAAAGTAATAAAAATTCCAAAAAGCTGAGCATAGCAGACGACACTTTTGACAGTTTCGCGCGAGTTTCGAGGAGAATTTGAAAATGACACTTTACAAATTTACAAATTACATTGAAAATTTCTTGCATTTACTAAGTAATATTTTAAAAATAATATTTATTAATGCTAAGTTATTTTGAATATCATTTCAATGAATATGTCACTCAAACATTAAGTTAAGTACTGTGTATCTTATAGGTTATATTACCTAAATGAAAATACTGTTTTTTTGTCTTTAAATAAAATAACATTGATATCTAATTATTATGAATTTAGATTTATGAGTAATTTGTGTAAATAATTGATTATTTGTTATTATTTATATGTGACGAAATTCAATAAGGCAATTATTGTAATTAAAAATGGGAACAATGACAATACGAATAATAACAAATAATACATTATTTACAAAAATTACTCATAAATCTAAATTAATAATAAGTAGATATCAATTTTATGTTATTTAAAGACAAAAAAACAGTATTTTCATTTAGGGAATATAACCTATACGATACACAGTACTTAACTTAATATTTAAGTGTCATATTCATTGAAATGTTATTCAAAATAACTTAGCACACTACTAAATATTATTTTAAAAATATTACTCAATAAATGCAACAGATTTTCAATGTAATTTGTCAATTTGTACAGTGTCATTTTCAAATTCCCCTCGAAACTCGCGTGAAACTATCAAAAGTATCGTCTGCTATGCTCAGCTTTTTGACATTTTTATTATTTTGAGAATAACTGGAACATTTAGAACCGAAAAACTTTTTGTACAAGTTTAGCATAGGGTATGTCCTAACAACTAAACCACTTTTTTCTATAAAAAAATCTTTCCTGTTGGAGATATTTGAGTCTGACCACGTTTTACCAACTTTTACCGTCATGACCGGACATTACCGGTCAGGTCAGGTATTACCACAGTCAGGCCGAGTAGTGCCCATCACTAATCAATTATTGTTCAATTTCAAATACGTGAACTACAGTTCAGTTTTAAAAATCATTAATTAATTTATGTATGCAGTTCATCAACTTAAAACGTTTTTTATGAAAAAAAATCAATGTCAAAATCTATTATTATTTTATTGTGTAAGTCTTCAAAACTGCATCTCAAAATTCTTTTAATTGAAAATTTACCCTTAAAAATGAAGATCTAAAGTGGAAAATTTTGATAGTAAAAGATTTTAGAATTACACATTGTAAACTGAATGATTTCATAATTGAAAAAGTAATCAATTCAAATTAGCATGTAAAAAAAAGTTGAAATCAAACTTCCCAGTAAGAAGGGTTGCATTGATCGGGATTAAAAAATGTAATTCACTTCAATACCTGATTTTTCCGGTCGTCTCCTAAACCGTCGGGGAAATAGGTATGAGAAAACATCTATCTCCTTCAATGCACCTTGAAAAATTTAACAAAACAGTACTGAAAGGAATTTAAAAATACGAAAATCCGTAGTCAGGATCAATAAAATTGAATCCCTGCCAATGAACGTCGAAAATTGCACAGAACGGTACTGAAGGGGATTGAAAAGTTCGAGTATGAAAAAGAAGGAATAGAATGGATTTAAATAAATTCAATTTCAAAACGCTCGGTCGAATTAAAATTGAAATTAATTGTTAGTGAATATTTTATAATTTTTAATTAATAAGTGGAAATTGGGCAGTGAAATAAAGAATTGTAATTATATTAATTTTTTTTTTGTTGGTAATACTATATTTTAAACATATTGTGCGGAAATTCCTACAGTAATGAGTCATATTCTATTTTATAGAAAAACGTGTACTACTTATATTCAATACAATGGATATGTTAATTGCATAAGGGCAGATCGAAAATAATTGAAAAAATAAAAAACAGCCTAACAAGGCAAAGTTTAATTAAAGGCACCCACATGATTAAACCCAAAGTTCCTTGCAATTTCATTGTTCTATTCGATTTTTAATGCAAATACTATTATATAATTTTTATTATGCCGATACGCATGGCTTAAATAAAAAGAAATAAAAATACAAGTTTTGAACCTAAAAAGTAGATTTTCTAAAAGACGGATAGATAAAGATTTTGATTTTTGTTGCAAAATAATCAGAAAACTACCCACATTAAAAATCTACAAGAATATTTACAGTGCAAGGACCTTAGGGTTATATCATGTTAAGACCCACAGTGACTCAGTATTTTTCCTTCAGGAAAGTCCTTCAAATAAAGTTTCATAAAATGAATTTAAAAAAAGAAAATCAAGTTTTTCAACGCCCAACTTTTGAGGATAAGTGTTTTAGAATCTTAATTCTAAAACTTCCTTAATTTCTAAGCAGAATCGGTCCAAGAATTATTATCATTATCGCGAGGTCCGTGTACATTTTAACCAGATGTCACTGGGTTATTATTGTGGACATTATAGGCACCCACACGATTAAACCCAAAGGTGCTTGCAATTTAGTTTTTCTTGTCGATTCATAATGTCAATGTTTCATCAAGCCGTATTTTAGGAAACCTACTTTTCAGGCCAGAAAATTGTATTTTTAGTTTCTTTATTTACAGTATGCGTGTCAGTGTAATAAAAAGTGGAGAGCTTTTGCTAACACAGACAAACTTCCGTCACCAAAAGCACCTTCTTCTAACTCAGACAACCTGTCTCCAACGACAAGCTCTGTTATAACTGAGATATCCTCAATTAATTGATTTCCACTTTGATATGATTTCTTTTATAAAAATAAGTTAGCTTTTTCGTTAACAGTTTAAAAATAACAATATAATTTTATTCAATGGAATTATATTCTAATTTTAAAATTAATAATGGAAAATAAGTATCTTTTTTTAATGAAATAAATCTTATTCTCTGATTTTTATTGTGCCGATGTGCATAACTTATTTTCCTCTCTGAGTTGCACAAGAATCACAATACTCCATCAACAATACAAATGATTAAAAAAGTTCTCTTACACGGTAGTTTTAAATTCATATAATTAAAAAAATAAAATAAAATTTACTTTAATATTAGGCAATAAACAGAATGTTCAAAATCGAACCATCTTGAAAAATAAAAAAAAACTATAAATACAATTTTCTAACCTAAAAAGTGGATTTCCTAAAAGACGAGTAGAGAAAAATTTTTGATTCTTGATGCAAAATAATTAGAAAACTACCCACATTTAAAATGTACAAGAATATTTACAGTGCAAGGACCTTTGTGTTATATCGTGTTACAACCCACGTTGACTCATGTCAGTACTTTTCTTTCAGAAAAGCCCTTCAAATAAAGTTGATTAAAAAAAAGTGAAATAAACTTTTCCAACGCTCAACGTTTAAGGACAAGATTTTAAGAATCTTAACTATAAAACTTTATTAATTTCTAATCAGAATCGGTCCACGAAGTATCACTATCGCAAGGTCCGTCTACGTTTTCACCAGGTGTCACTGGGTTGTTGTTAAGGACATTATAGGCCGCTGTCAGTGCCTCCGGTATGCCACTGCTTGATGGAAAGTCCTCTGGGATGTCCCTTTGGAGGGTTTTCGGATAAACGCCGTTTACTTCAAGAAACTGTGCGTTTTCGGCAGCTTGGCTTAAGTACTCATCACCCTTGTCGAGGTACTGAAGGTACCTTGTGCTTGAAGGTTCCTTTCCTTCGCGATTCACGTCATCAACCACATTCCCTAGAAGTCCGTTCTCGATTGGTTCTTCTGGGTTATTTTGAACAACAACGACGTTATCTTCTACTACTTTCCCGTTTCTATTCTCTGCGTGAAGGTCTTCACCGAGAGGATCTATATCGAAGTCAGAAAGCCTCTCCCCATCTACAGGTTCTTTTTCTGGATGAGAATTTGTCCCTCCATCAACATTCACTTCAATGGGATTTTGGACCGGAATGTCGGTAGATTCTTCGGCATTTTCGGCAAATTCCTCGTCATCTTCATGTGACCCTAAAAGGATCCTGCCCTTTTTTGCTGGTTCTGTAAGGTATAATTTAGAAATAAATAATTTAATTACGAATCGTTGGAAAACATTCTTAAATTGTTCGCTATTTCCAAGATTTCAGAAAGATTTGATAAATTTCACAAAGATTTTAATGATTTTCTAACGATTTTAAAAGATTACAAAGATTCTAATATTTCACGTCGATTCCGAAGATTCCAAAAGATTTCAAAGATTTCAAAAGATGTCAAAGAAATTCACAAAGGTTTTAAAAGACTGGAAATCATTTCACAAACAGTGAAAAAGATATCAAACATTCGACTTCGAAAGATTTCAAGATTCCCAAATGTTAATAATTTATTTGATGTTTTTATTCTTGTTTGAGTGACCTTCAAGGTCTCATTGGTACTCAAATGGTTTTCGCCAAACGCTCATTCTCCTTGAAGGTCTCTCTCTCTGTTCTTTGAGTTTCAGGCGCTTTCCTTTTCGTTGGAGTGGGGAATCAGGTAGTGGCGTGAAGCTCCCTTGTTGAGTTTTGGGAGCTTTTCCGGGCTATTCAATATTCATCAAGGTGTAAGCCTGTATAGCCAGTTTCGGTTATCGCAACGATTGAAAATCCAGTGTTTCTTGTAGACAATACGGGTAGTGGTGCCCGTCCATTTAAAGTCTGTGTTTCTTTGCTTTCTCGGTCCTCTGATTCTTTCATGATTCCTTCATAATTTGTGGCAACAATTTGAAATCAAGTGTAGCCTTTATAGAAAATTCAAGTAGTTAAGTCCTTCAATTTAAAGTCAGTGTTACATTCAGTTTTTTTTTGAGTCCTTGTTCAGTGATTTCCCGACTCGATCATCTTCTGGTGTTGTGGGAAGTGACGAGTCGGATGACGTATTGCTTCCGGTCGCGTCGGGATCGATCGTTCGGTGAACGATCGTGGTCGTAGCTTCCGGAGGCTACATCTGTGCCAATTTTCTCCAACAACCCAAAACCTTTTTTGGGTACAAAAGGAGCACCTTGTTGGGTAGGCTCAGGGACCCGTATTTTGGATTAACTCGATAACAGGTATTTTGAAGTTTTCAGTAATAACGGTGATGAATTGTCTTGTTTCCTTTTTTTGTCGACTTTAACATGACCAAACGTGATTCCTTCGCTACCCCACGCCAGTTCCGTCATAATTCATTAGCACCAAAAATTTCAGAAGATTTCCAAAATTACGCACAGATTTCCAAGATTTCCGGAATTTTAAAAGATTTCCAGAATTTTAAAAGATTCCAAAGATGTCAAAAGAATTAACAAACATTTCAATGGTTTCATTACGATTTGAAAATATTTCAGAAGATTTCCAAGATTCAAGAAAGATTTCCAGAATTTCAACACAAATTTTAAAGATTTCAGAAAGATTTCAAAATATTGTAAATCATTTCAAAAGTTTTCACAACGGTTCATAGAGAACTCCACAATTTCACAAAGATTTCAAAAAATTTCAAAAGGTTTCCGAGATTACGCAAAGATATCAAGGATTTCCAAGATAAAAAAAATTTCACAGAAATACACAAAGATTTCAGAATAGTCTAAAAGATTGTAAATCATTCCACAAAGATTTTAAATCATTTAATTAAAAAGTATCACTGATGTGCATGTAATAATTTGGAAAATGTAACATAACCAAGGATCCCAGCAGATAACTTGTTTAATTTTAGGTGAAAAGTGGGGGTTTTATTAAAAAAAAAGGATAAAAAGGGGATTTAATTTATAATTCAAAACTTTTTATATCATATACACGTATCTTGAATATTCTACAAAAGTGCCCCGTAACAGCAGCGCCTTTTTTTTAGCAATTTTTCTAGTCGCTTTTGTGTTTAAAATGTTTTTTACCACTTCAGCACTATTTACTGATAAAAATTCAAAAAGATGAAAGATTAAAAAATAGATCAACAACCGAATTGAAAAATGCTCATGTTTAAATTGTTTGATAGTAGTTTATCTGCCAGGCGCGTAAAACTGGGGTTTCTGGACGAGGAGGATGTTTTCAGCAGGAGCATTCGGCAAAGATATTATAAGCCTAGATGCGGCACGGGGTGTCAGAGTGGGGGAACTATATATATATATATATAGGACATCACATTTTCTGCCATATCGAAGTGCTGCCCTCACCGTACTACGAAGTCGAGCGCTGGATTTCTCGTTTTTCGTAAAATATGACGGTAAAGCAGTAGAAAGATTTTTTAAGGTTAGAAAAGGTTGACATGTATCGCTACAGAAACACCGCACTTCCGAATATAATAATTATTAGTGCAATGTCTAGGCACACCGAAAATACATATTTGGAATAAATAATCAAAAATTAATAATGACAGAAGCACTGATATGATGTTAATAAATAAACTGAATTTTGAGAGTAATACCCTCAAAAAGATAATTATGTTTATATTTTTGTTAAATATTATTATAATTTCTGATACGTTCATGTTTCTATAAATGATAGATAAGATTTTTTAAATTATAATTTTTTGTACTTTGAAGTTTAATTTTCATTACTAGACTGAACCAAATTTGAGTGCATTTAGGATTGTATATAATTTTTGCAAATCTGAAGCTTGAGACAGGTTTTTTGTACATAGTCTTTCCAAAAAATGACAAAAAACGTTCTCGAAAATCGAATTTTTAACTTAAAAAGAAAAACTAAGAAGAAATTTCGAGATAAATCAGGGCTGAAAAAACTTTTCTTTGATAAATATTTTTTTTAATTAAAATAATCAAATATTTATACGAGAGAAAAACTTTTCTTAAGTTTAAAGTTTTGAAAAAATATTGTTTAAATTCAAAATGACAATAATTAAAAAATATATATATTTCTGGATAAAAAATTTTGGCTGAAAATGTACATAGTATTTTTTTTAATTACAACAAAAATGTTCTCAAAAATCGAATTGTTAATTTTTTTAAAACTTCGAGATAAATTAGTGCCGATTTGAATCCTGCAAAGTTTGTTTGGAAAATATTATTAGGTTCGAAGTAATTTTAGCGAGAAATTTTTTGTCTGTTTGAGGCGCACGTGGTTTTACATTAATTTGTTTGTACGATTTTTATTTTAACTTCAAACAATAATTCAATAAAAATTTGAATATTGAGAAACAATTTTTTTAATTATTAAAATTCGACAATTTTATAATTAAGGAATATTCTAGTTCGGATATTTTATAATTAGACAATTTTATGTCGGGAATTCTTAAATTCGGTAATATTATCAACTCTTAGGGAATTTTCCAATTCGGGACTTTTATCGTTTTTGGAATTTTATTATACGGGAATTTTACAGTGTCAAGAATGTTATTTTTGGGGATTTTAATGTCGTCCCTAGAAGTACAGCAAATTTTCCGAATTTGGAATTTGCTATTTCATAAGATTATTTTCTTCACTTGTGGTTTTATAATTTTTTCAAGCACCCGTGGAATTTTGAAGTATGAAAATACACTAGAGAAAAAATTGACAACTACGTACAATTTGGCATTACATACCAAATCCTGAGTTTTTAAAATTTGCTGTAATTCTAATTTCGACTCCTGGATCTTGTCGATTTTCCTACTGTTTTTTTTTTTTTAATTTATTGTGCAAGCATTTTTAAACCACAAATTCTTATTTATCTTATCTCATTGAATGCCAAAATTTTAAATTTTTAAATTCACTGTATTGATACTTTTTTTACCTCTAGGTATGTAAAAAAGTGTTAACTTTAGAAAATTTAAAATCTCTGCAAACAAGAAATATTTTAAACATTTTGTTAGCGCGAATAACCAAAGTGTATGCAAAGATAGTATATATCTTTGCTGTATGTCTATCGATTCCGAAAAAAGTTCAGTTATTGGTACTGAAATTTCCGTACACACAACAACGGTTTAAATTTCCCCAATATTCTGTCACTAATATGTCGCTAAATTGTTCTGCAGATATCAATTTTAATTTTTATTCTTCTCAATTTCTATTTTAATATAGTTCAATATGTTATTTGAAAGAGCCGACGTTTGCCCTTATAATATCTTGTAGATTTTTCTAATAAAGAATAAACCTTATTCAAGTTTCATTGTTTAAAAATAAGTAAGATCTAAAACTTTTATTTTCAATTAAATATGACTCTGATTCTTTCAATGAAAATCGAGTGGTTTTATTTCTACAAGTCTATTTCTACTGAAAGTATTAGAGTCTTATTCAATTGAAAATAAAAATGTTAAGTCTTACTTAGTTTTCTGCAATGAATCTTAAATAAGATTTATTCTTTAATAGAAAAATCTATAAGATATTATAAGAAGAAAGAGCAGATTTT
This sequence comes from Andricus curvator, assembly GCA_932195095.1. Lineage (NCBI taxonomy): Eukaryota > Metazoa > Arthropoda > Insecta > Hymenoptera > Cynipidae > Andricus > Andricus curvator. Next base: position 142,918 of record CAKNYM010047661.1, read on the forward strand.
TCAAAAAAAAATCTTGAACTATATTAAAATAGGAATTATATTAAATAGAAAATTTACAAGAATAAGAAATTTTAATTTAATTAGAATTTAATTAAAAAACTAAACATTAAATATTCGAGGAGAGTTAACCACATGCAATTTTTATCTTCATCAGAATTCAAAACTTCAAACTCATAACAAATATTGGCCTAAATCATCCCGAATTTCAGGACCATGAGACACATCGTTCGTCACCAATTTATATTTGAGAAATATCCTCTTCCAACTTGTCCGAAAGTCCAGGCGCTAGCGCACCTGGTTCTTAGACGTAAGGTTCGGGGCTGAATTCCCATTGCGTGTAGTTTTTTCCAGTTTTTAAAATATTTTTATTAGAAAAAATATCAATATATTCTATTCCCTTCTAATAATTTTTTTAATATATGCAAACATTAATATTTTTAATGCTTTTTTCAATGGAAGAGTCACTTCTTCGTTTTTTCAAAAAAAAAAAAAAATCTGTTGCATCAATTAATTAATTTATTTATTTATCAATAATTCATATTTTTATATTATTTTATTTTTTATTATTTTTATTCCATTCATATTCTGATTTTGAATATGTTTGCGAAATTTAAACAAATTTATTAAATTAATAACATTCATAGAAAATAAATTTGTTTGCGAAACAAGTTCGAAAAAGGGAACTGTTTTTCACTAAAAAAAGAACATTCAAAATGTTGCATACTTGAATAAAAGTTTATGAGAGAATTGAATATATAAATATTTTAATAAATAATAAGTCAAATATTTGGGCCTAGGTATTTCCAAATTTTACTTTGGAGCCAAGATCTTTATTTACAAAAATTATTAATCCACACAGAAAACACACTACCGGGCACTCCCTTGTAAGATATATATTTTTGTGAATAATCCTAGTAGATTATATATCAGTAGTATAACTATGTTTAAAAATGTGTATTTTTGTTTCTTTAGAACTTTATAAGTGAGAAATTGAAGTATAATTAAATGTCTCATCGGTAACATGTTCCCAAATACAAATTCGGAAACTAAAATTAATCAAAAGAATTCCAAAGAATTAAAAAAAATTCAATAATTTTTTGCGAATCGGAAAATGCCCGGAATTTTTTTCCTAGATTAAAACGGCCACCTGAATTTCTTAGCTGTCTTAAAATTATTATATTCATTGGTATTTTCCTGTAAAAATACGAGTAGTTCTACTTTTTCGTACTTGTGCGAAATTTCCGACCAAGGATTGAAAAAACTTTTAATTTGATTTGTTTCTTTAAATTAATTTTTGTGGAACTTTTGTGATAACAGAGAAAAACTATCCAATTAGGGGTTATAATGGTTTAAAAATGGTGATTCATTTTTTACATAGAGTCCTCTAATAAGTAAAAGAAAAAAAATTGATAGAACCAAAAATATGTACTTCATAGAGATGAACAACTTTTATTGAAATAATTTTCCAATACCAGCAACAATCTTGAAGTAAATCAAGAAAAACATGTCTTTCCCGGTTTTTCGGGTTTACATTTTATACAGCTGGTTTTTAGGTAAGAAGGTGAAGAGTAGGGTCACAGGGTCTTTTATTTTCTCAAATTAGTAATTTACGCTACGCTCGACATCTGATATAACCCCTCGTATTAGCCCTTATGTAAAACTTACTTTTAGACATATTAAATAGGGTGATTTTTCACGAAAATAGGGTAATGATATGGAGGAATAAATTCTTTCAAATACAATTAATGTAAATACCATATTGAATGCAATATGAAACACTTTTAATTCCTAAGATTTCAATTCGAAATATATATTGAATTTTCAACAAACAAGATTAATTTTCGTATCAGAAAGACGAATTTTCAACAAAATACATGAATTTTCTACCAAGTAGTTGAATTTTCAACTTATAAAGGGTACATTTCTAACCAAAAATGGATAAGTGCAATTTTCAGACAAAAAAAAAATTTTGAACCAAAACACCGAATTGTCAACAAAAAAAAAGTTAAATTTTAAACCAAAGAGGTGAATCTGGAAAAAATATGAATTTTTAACAAACATGAATTTTCAAGAAAATACATTAACTTTCAACACGAAAATATGATTTTTTAACCAAAGAATTATATTTTTACAAAAAAGTTAAATTTTCATAAAAAACAGTTTAATTTTTAACCAAATAGTTCAATTTCAACCAAAATATGAATTTTTCACAAAAAAGTTCATTTTCAACCGTATACTTTAATTTTCTTTCAAATTGTTGAATCCTTAACCAAACAAGACTGATTTTGACTGAAACAGTTACATTTTTAATCAAAAAGGATGAATTTATAGCCAAAAAGATTAATTTTCGACCATAAAGACGAATTTTCAAGAAAATACATGAAAATGCCAAAAAGTTGAATTTTCAACTTATAAAAGAATACATTTCTAACAAACAGTGGATAGGTGCAATTCTTAGATAAAAAAAATTAATTTTAAACAAAAAAGAAACGAATTGTCAACAAAATAGTTACATTTTCAACCAAAGAGATAAAATTTCAACTAAAGTGATCAATCTTTTTAAAAAAAATGAATTTTCAACAAGAGTTCAATCCAAAAGATGTCTTTTTAAGCCAGAAGATTAATTTTCTAAAAATGGAATAGTTAAATTGTCAACCAAAGGAGGTGAATCTTAACGAATATGAATTATTAACAAACTAGTTCAACTTTCAACCAAAGTCGTTCAATTTTCAACCAAAATGATGAATTTTCCAGTAAAAAGATTATTCCTAAAAAAAAAGACGAGGTTTCAACAAAATTGTTGAATTTTAAAGCCAAAAGGATGAATTATCTATAAAACGGGGGAATTTCCAACCCAAAAATATGATTTTTTAACAAAAAAGTTAATTTTCTACCAAAAAGTTAAATTTTCGCATTATTCGATTATTGTTACTGGTACTCAGTTGACTAATAGTGAAATCTTAATAAGTTTATCAAATATTATATATAAAAAAATCGAATAAAATAAAAATTAATTCTATTATACAATTGTATTGTTTAATTCTAATTTATTTAATTCGTAATCAAGTACACAAACATGAAAATTTACGAATTATTGTTTACTTAATATAATAACCGTGAGGGAGGTGGTAGTGATTCTATAAAATTTAACTCTACATCTAAAAACTCTAAATCGCTAATTCTACACGTGAGAACTCTACGCAATCATATTTATTAAACAAATTGATTATTTTCAATTTTTACTCAATATGGTTATGAATCCTACACCGTAAAATTCTATACAAAATAATACTTTGCATTTTGTGAATTTAAATAAACTCTACACAATAAAAAAAATTCTACACAAAATATTTTAATAAATAATTCTTTGAAAATTTTAATTATTTTGTGTACAAATTTACGGTGTGTAATTTTACCGTGTTGAGTTTACATTTAAAACATTTAATTTGTTTAATAAATATGCTTGTGTATAGAGTTTTCGCCTGTAGAATTCACAAAAGAAGAGTTTCATTTAGTAGAATTTCTACTGCCCCTTTTTCAAAAGAACAATTTTCTGCATTATTATAAAAATTAAATTTAGTCAAATAATAGATTATATTAGAGTTTATTACGAAACAATTACATTTTAATTAAATTCAAGAGTACATCTTATCTTCTACACATTTCCTTAATGTGCAATTTATTCGAATAATTGAAAATAATAATTTAAAAAATCTTATTTATAAATTAAATTAGAAGGAATCTGTATTATCATCGGAGTTGGTAACTATCGA